>SMSQ01025710.1:11109-21754 GCA_019453375.1 Ctenoplectra terminalis
TTATAAGAATTTTTTTAAATACCTATCATTTCGATTTCTTTGATACAAAAAAATCTACTTTAATCTTTGGTAGTTCCAGTGTTAAACGGATAGATCTTTTTTAATATTAAATTTTATTAATCGAACTACTCTTACATTCTATGCATTTTTTCTTAAACATTAAAATCGTACCTCGGACATCCATAGACAAGGAAACATTTACAAGGAAATACGTTTGAGAGAATGACTACTTTAAATCAGACATTTAATATGTAACAACTTAATATATTTCAAGTTGGTATTATTTAGGAACTTTGTTAACGAATATATATTCCTGCTCATAAGTCATCCGACACTTAACAAATTTAAAATATAGAAAAATTTATGTTGTGGTTACCGAATGAACTTCCTATTTATGAATCGTTTATAATCGCTTAGAATCTTTTTGAGATCTTACTAAAATTGTATTTAGATAAAAATAGTATTAAAATTTTATGAGTGTTCAGTGACTTATGTATGGGAGTGTATTCTCATATTATATTTATTAATTTAGAAAATACAGTGCATTCTTTGATTTCTTTTTAATTTAATTCTCTTTATTCAAAATTTGTAAGTGTCCATAGACTTATGGATGGGAGTGTATTCTAATATTATATTTAATAATTTAGAGAATACACACATAGTCTACACACATAATCTCTGATTTTTTTTTAAATTTAATTCTCTCTATTTGAAACTTGTAAGTGTCTAGTAACTTACAGATGGGAGTGTATTCTCATATTATATTTTAATAATTTAGAGAATACACATGTAGTATATTTTGATTTTTTTTTTTAATTTAGTCGTCTCTATTCAAAACTTCTAAGTGTCCAGTGATTTATTTGTGGGAGTGTATTCTCATATTACATTATTAATTTAGAAAATACACTATGTGTGTATCCTAACTTTTCTTTAATTTGGTTCTCTCTATTCAAGACTTCTAAGTGTCCAGTTATTTATTCATGGGAGTGTATTCTCATATTACACTATTAATTTAGAAAATACACTATGTGTGTATCCTAACTTTTTTTTTAATTTAGTTCTCTCTATTCAAGACTTCTAAGTGTCCAGTGATTTATTAATAGGAGTGTACTCTCATATTATATTTATTAATTTAAAGAACACACAGATAGCGTATTCTCTAAATTTTTAAAATTTTAATTCCCTCCATTATTTAATTGAATCCTAAAACTATTTTTAGTTAAAAGTATTTTCCTCGTTTCCCACAAATACCAATTCCTCATTACAGAAATTTAATTTTGACGGCACGAAAAATGATTTGTAAAATATTTCAACGTCCAGTACATCGTTTGTAACCAACTATCTGATTCATCCATGGTATCGAGACTTAATTAAAATGCACCATGGCTTGTCGTTTTATCTAGATACAAGATAAAAGCCTCAACCGAACCGGTGAATTAATTAAGCAACCACCTTGACTGAATCCAGATTCAGGTATACGTATGTAACATGATGTAACATATCTTAACGACGGACAGATGAAAAGCTGAACCCGTGGTTCGGTTAATCTGTAATTGCCTGTTATTATCGCTGACAGTTGTTAACATAATCAATTTAATCGCTTTTTATTATTCGTGTATCAAGTGTCGACAGTAGTGTATCATGTTATATCAATGAAATTCTGCGTATGCATACGTTACATAAAATTGTATATCATTTTCTATTGTTTTGCGAAACAAACGTACAAATTACATCACAAGATTAATTCTCTAGTTTAATGTTAATTATCTCGTTAACCATTAATCTACGACAATTATTAGATAATATTGATATCAAGTAACTGCACTAACAAGACACAAAATGATAAAAACATATACATGTACATACAATTTATATTGTAGGTTCAATACTGTTTAACAATGTTAAACTATTGTTACTATTAGATTGGTGCACATGAAACGTCGTTTCATCGGAATTTTAATTCGATAAATTGTTTCGCAATGAAGGAATAATAAATGTAGATAATAAAAGAATTTTTTAATTCCACGATTAATGATTTTTGTAAGTTCAGAGTAATACAATTAATCGGTCATTGGAAAATGTGCATATAACCATATGGAAATTATTTTAATTATAATTTGGTTTAAGAAATAAAATTATTTTCAATCTTATTATTTTTAAACATCTAATAAAGTGAAGTGAGTTTCATAAAATATTCTTCGTAAAGTGAAGAAATTTTTAAGTACTGCTGCATTTGAGATTTAATATCATTTTTCTAGTAATAATGATTATTTTAAGGAAAATTTTACTAGAAAAAGAACAATTTTTCGAGTAATAAGGGTTATTTTAAGGAAAATTATGTTAGAATAAGAACAATTTTTCGAGTAATAGTGATTATTTTAAGGAAAATTTTACTAAAAAAAGCACAATTTTTCGAATGATAAAGATTATTTTAAGGAAAATTTTGTTAGAAAAAGAACAAATTTTCGAGAAATAATGACTATCTTAAGGGAAATTTTGTTAGCAAAATAACAAATTTCTAAAAAATAATGATTGTCTTAAGCAAAATTTTGTTAAAAGAAGAACAATTTTTTGAGTAATAATCATTATCTTAAAGAAAATTTTTCNCGTCGTGAATGTAGGTATTTGTTATCAATTAGCGACGAATAATTGCTGAATGTTGTTTCTGGTATTTTTAATTTATAGTTTTTTATGATTTTTTTTTTTAATACGTAGGCGTTACTGATTTTATTTTAGTTGATAATTGATACGGGTTTGAATTTGATTCTGTTGATGAATATGTAAAAATATATCTTAGAACTTAGTTAAGTTTTTGTTATTTATTTTGCACAGTTTTTTGAATTAAATATGGGTTTTTATTTCATCTTACACGGTTTTTGAATAACATTAACGTATTTCTCATTTTACTGTAGGAAACGTATCTTTTTTTGCATGGTTTTTTGAGCAAGTTATTTATCGCGTAAAAACAAAAATGGATATCTATTTCTACCAAATAATTCAAAATAACAACTATTCCAAAAAAATATATTAGATGCAAGAGATATCAATTTTTCATTCATTACAGAAAAATACAAAAAGATCTTAAAAGTACACTATTGTAAATTTGTAGAATTTATTTGAGAAAATGTAAACCAATCATTTTGACCACTTCTTTAATTCTAGTGTTAAAAATAACAGTGAAAAGATTTAGGTCTATGTAAGTTTTAAGCGGATGAAATATAAATTTATTTTTAATTCCAGTTTATTGAAAAACAATGTTTTGTATGTAATTGAATTTAAATATCCGAACTCTAAACTTGCGATTAAATTAAATTAGATTAATTAAATTCTTAATTGTATTAAAAGCAACAGAAGTTATGACTGGTCAGAATATTATACCAGTTTAATTCTATTCCAGAAATGTGCAATTAAAATTAGAAATATAAATGTCTATGGATAGCTTCTAATTTTTAAATATCCTCAATACATTAATTCAGATGATATATTTTATCTTAACTTCATAATCAAGATAAGTAGAAAGTACATGCAGTACTTTGTATAAATATGTACCAATTGTTGAAACACTTTTCTTTAACGCCACAACTACCGACCATTCAAGCGTACATATTTCTACCGAAAGATTTAAGGTAATAGGTATTTAAAAAAAATATAAAATGCAAGGGAAATAAATCTTCATTTATGTATGTTACAGAAAATTGCAAAAAATCTATAAAAATTATCCATTGTAAATTTATAGAATTTATATGAGAAATTGCAAACCGGTCATTTTGACCGCTTCGGTAATTCTAGCGTTGAAACAAAATTCAGATACAAATTAATTCTTGATTTTTAACAAAAAAATAAACACATATATATTTATTCGTACGAAATGTTTACTTACGAGTATTTCATTGTAATCTATTTGAAAAATTTTGTACCTCTACGTATATTCTGGCTCGCGAACCTTCGTGTAGAGCACGTTTCGTGTTTCGTAATGGGTGGAATTGCAGGAAGTTATCGAAGAGTATAAAACACGTAGTTATTGAATTTCCAGTTTTACATTTTACGAAATGAGAACTCCAAATTAAGATTCATTCTTCTCATTGTTAAATTAATGCACGCTTAACAACACGTTCGATCATATTAAATAATACCTACTTTTAAACTGTTAGCGATATTTATTACGCCACTTTTTACTATTGGGTTGTTACGAATGAAACGTTCGATTTTTTAAGCTAACTTTAACACTAGAACTACGGAACCAGTAAAAATGACTGGTTCATAATTTCTTAGAGAAATTTTCTAAATTTACATTAATATATTTTGAGGGATTTTCCATCAGTTTTTGTGAAAAATATGCAGGAAGAATTGTTACTATTATTATAAGAATTTTTTTAAATACCTATCATTTCGATTTCTTTGATACAAAAAAATCTACTTTAATCTTTGGTAGTTCCAGTGTTAAACGGATAGATCTTTTTTAATATTAAATTTTATTAATCGAACTACTCTTACATTCTATGCATTTTTTCTTAAACATTAAAATCGTACCTCGGACATCCATAGACAAGGAAACATTTACAAGGAAATACGTTTGAGAGAATGACTACTTTAAATCAGACATTTAATATGTAACAACTTAATATATTTCAAGTTGGTATTATTTAGGAACTTTGTTAACGAATATATATTCCTGCTCATAAGTCATCCGACACTTAACAAATTTAAAATATAGAAAAATTTATGTTGTGGTTACCGAATGAACTTCCTATTTATGAATCGTTTATAATCGCTTAGAATCTTTTTGAGATCTTACTAAAATTGTATTTAGATAAAAATAGTATTAAAATTTTATGAGTGTTCAGTGACTTATGTATGGGAGTGTATTCTCATATTATATTTATTAATTTAGAAAATACAGTGCATTCTTTGATTTCTTTTTAATTTAATTCTCTTTATTCAAAATTTGTAAGTGTCCATAGACTTATGGATGGGAGTGTATTCTAATATTATATTTAATAATTTAGAGAATACACACATAGTCTACACACATAATCTCTGATTTTTTTTTAAATTTAATTCTCTCTATTTGAAACTTGTAAGTGTCTAGTAACTTACAGATGGGAGTGTATTCTCATATTATATTTTAATAATTTAGAGAATACACATGTAGTATATTTTGATTTTTTTTTTTAATTTAGTCGTCTCTATTCAAAACTTCTAAGTGTCCAGTGATTTATTTGTGGGAGTGTATTCTCATATTACATTATTAATTTAGAAAATACACTATGTGTGTATCCTAACTTTTCTTTAATTTGGTTCTCTCTATTCAAGACTTCTAAGTGTCCAGTTATTTATTCATGGGAGTGTATTCTCATATTACACTATTAATTTAGAAAATACACTATGTGTGTATCCTAACTTTTTTTTTAATTTAGTTCTCTCTATTCAAGACTTCTAAGTGTCCAGTGATTTATTAATAGGAGTGTACTCTCATATTATATTTATTAATTTAAAGAACACACAGATAGCGTATTCTCTAAATTTTTAAAATTTTAATTCCCTCCATTATTTAATTGAATCCTAAAACTATTTTTAGTTAAAAGTATTTTCCTCGTTTCCCACAAATACCAATTCCTCATTACAGAAATTTAATTTTGACGGCACGAAAAATGATTTGTAAAATATTTCAACGTCCAGTACATCGTTTGTAACCAACTATCTGATTCATCCATGGTATCGAGACTTAATTAAAATGCACCATGGCTTGTCGTTTTATCTAGATACAAGATAAAAGCCTCAACCGAACCGGTGAATTAATTAAGCAACCACCTTGACTGAATCCAGATTCAGGTATACGTATGTAACATGATGTAACATATCTTAACGACGGACAGATGAAAAGCTGAACCCGTGGTTCGGTTAATCTGTAATTGCCTGTTATTATCGCTGACAGTTGTTAACATAATCAATTTAATCGCTTTTTATTATTCGTGTATCAAGTGTCGACAGTAGTGTATCATGTTATATCAATGAAATTCTGCGTATGCATACGTTACATAAAATTGTATATCATTTTCTATTGTTTTGCGAAACAAACGTACAAATTACATCACAAGATTAATTCTCTAGTTTAATGTTAATTATCTCGTTAACCATTAATCTACGACAATTATTAGATAATATTGATATCAAGTAACTGCACTAACAAGACACAAAATGATAAAAACATATACATGTACATACAATTTATATTGTAGGTTCAATACTGTTTAACAATGTTAAACTATTGTTACTATTAGATTGGTGCACATGAAACGTCGTTTCATCGGAATTTTAATTCGATAAATTGTTTCGCAATGAAGGAATAATAAATGTAGATAATAAAAGAATTTTTTAATTCCACGATTAATGATTTTTGTAAGTTCAGAGTAATACAATTAATCGGTCATTGGAAAATGTGCATATAACCATATGGAAATTATTTTAATTATAATTTGGTTTAAGAAATAAAATTATTTTCAATCTTATTATTTTTAAACATCTAATAAAGTGAAGTGAGTTTCATAAAATATTCTTCGTAAAGTGAAGAAATTTTTAAGTACTGCTGCATTTGAGATTTAATATCATTTTTCTAGTAATAATGATTATTTTAAGGAAAATTTTACTAGAAAAAGAACAATTTTTCGAGTAATAAGGGTTATTTTAAGGAAAATTATGTTAGAATAAGAACAATTTTTCGAGTAATAGTGATTATTTTAAGGAAAATTTTACTAAAAAAAGCACAATTTTTCGAATGATAATGATTATTTTAAGGAAAATTTTGTTAGAAAAAGAACAATTCTTCGAGTAGTAATTATTATCTTAAGAAAAATTTTCTTCAAAAAAGAACAATTTTTCGGGACTATTTATGTTACTTAAGTATCTCGGTTAAGAGGTTTAAAATTGAACGTTCTCATTGTTACCAGTGTTTTCTCGAATTTCCATGTGACCGATGAATCTTTTACCGCATTGTTCCTCGACGCATATCGTTTCAGCATGCCAGGTCAAACTTCGTGATCGATACCTGGCTGAAAACAGTTGCCAAACTTGTCGAGAATATAACACCAGATGGGTTTAATGCTCAACGAATAGTTCTATTTAGCGAACAGACACGATACGATTATGCTTTCTTCCGATACGTATTCTGTTGCCAACTGAACATGAAACGAGATTAGAAAAAGCTTAATCGATTGCTGTTCGGTGAATTTTCTATTCCCGAATATTTCATTTTCATTCCGTGTTCGCGATCCGATATATTCACTCTGTTACGAAAGAAAAACGTGAATATAGGTGACCTAGAAAATTTATCAATTAAATAATTACATAAAAATTAAATAAACAGGTCATTCTTTCAAAAAACAAATTCTCATTCCTGAAATATTTTTAAGCAAGAAATGAATACTAATTTGATGCTTAACACGGTAACTAATGTTATCCATTACGTAAAATAAATAAATTTGATCAAACGTTATCTAAAAATAATGTCTCTTCGTTTACTTTAAGTAATTAAAGCAAATATTCATTAAATCGACCGAAAGAAATAATTGCAATAAACATTATACATTTATGGTACTCAAATTCATCGCGATCGAAACATTTCTTACGCTATGTTTGATCTGTAAACTGCTAAAAATAATACAGCCCGTTAAAATTGTAAAAATAACTCGTTTCGCGATTTTTGGTCGAGAAAGGTAATTCCGCCATTTCTTTTTCGTATCTTTGTAATGCATCAAATAATTAAGAGAAAGAAAAAGCTGTAGCCAGTTGTAAGAGGCAAAATAATTGTTACTTTTGCTTGGCAGCGAACATTTTGCGCGGAGGATTATTAAAGTTACATAGCTGTCGACGAACAGTGTTCCCGGGAAGAGAAGGCACGGTTCAAGGTTCCCCTAGCAGCCTTGAACGTAATTCGTGTAATTAACTCAAAGTGCGTCAACGTCTTTCGAAAGATTTTTGGTGTTATGGGTTCTCGCTGAACGCGCTCGTTTCTCCAGTCAAATTTGTTGTAATCTCTTCTTTAAAGCAGCGCATATTTTTTTTTTCAAGTATTAACGCACGCAAGTCTTTGAAGCTAGTATTTAAAAAAAAAAATTAATCAAATATATCGGAATAAAATAATATTGGGAAAGACTTTGAGAAATAATACCGAGACTGAGAAATAATATCGAGATTGAGAAATAATATTCGGAACATTATATTTGAAATAATAAAAATAAAATAATAACCGAAGGAATATTTTGTATTATTTGTTATAACGATACGCCCAATATCTGAATATTAATAAATCAAGAAATAAGAACACACTGCCAAGGTTATCGCAAGAAAGAAGATTTGAAATTGGTAGACATAAAATATTATTTCTTTTATCGCCGCACAAGTATATTTTTTATTCTCCGGTCGGCCAATTTTCTTTCTTTCTACTTTTAGTATAAACGCAAACGTTTCGTTATTCTCTGTAAATTACCACCAAAGCAGATTTCTTCGCTCATTCGCTGTTCATTGTCTGGAAATTTTTATAAAGTAGGTTTCTGTTTTATTCTGCCGTGATTTTTTCAACAAAACCATTTTTCGCGCTCCTCTGTCGGAACAGACGATACAGTTTTAAAGCTCGTTAAAGATCAAAGATTCTGCATGCACGAAAAATAATTAAAGTATTAGTACGAAAATTATGACGAGCAATTAGGTAAACGGTAGATAAAATTTTAGCTTTACGATTAAGCGATTTCATAAAGAGATTCTTCTATTGAAGTTACACAAAGTATTTTTAATCGATAATACAATTCCCCGTGATGTTTTATGCCACTCTGTTAACAAGAATCCAATTTTTTCGATTTAATTTCGTGACATTACTTCAATAAGAAATTTTACGACAAAGCGCATCATTAACTATTCAAAGATTTAGTAACGTAGGGCTCGTGCAAGTGAAACGTGTAATAAAATTGTCCGAGTTTAATTTCAAATTCGATATTCTATTAGAATCTGACGTCAAAGATAAATCTGTAATTTTTTAAGTAAAATGTATGAATATCCTTGTGATAGGAAAGCTCATTTTTTAATGAAGTATCTTTGATGTAAAAGATTCACGGTGAATGATTTACAATGAAAGTTTAATCTTAAATTCGATATTCTATTAGAATCTGACGTCAAAGGTAAATCTTTAATTTTTGAAGTAAAACATAGATCTCGTGATAGACTAGTTCATTTTTTTGTGTAAAGTATCTCCGATGTAACATTTTTCTTATAAATAGAATTTTTATAAATAGAAGATACAATTTTTTAAAAACATATCCTGTCGATTATTCTCTATTATGTATATAAAATCATTTTCCTATATTGTTAATTAAATTCAGAAATATTCTTTGTTTTCTAAAACGCGGAGTGGCCTTATTCGATTATTAAAAATTACAGGTACCATTGCTAAAATATATTATTAATTGAAACATTGTTAGAGTATTGAAAGAAAATGAGGCAAAATTAATTCACAGGTAAAGGAAATTAATATTCTGTTCGTTTGAATTTTTAATGTATCACTGATTCCTGTTATAGTCAAATAAAAACTGAAATAAGTAATTTACATTTCAATATGTCTCACTTAATTAAATATTCCACAAAAGTACAATATTCTATCGTTTCTGCCAACCTGAAACATTTTTCTGTTCACGTGTACGGCATTAACAATAAAATAACCTTTCAAACGAAAATAATTTTTATTACTAGGATTCTCGTTGAAAAAGTACAATTATCAACACGCTTCGCAAATTACAAACGTTACGTTCAACGTTCAAATAAAACGGGAAAAAGCAAATGTGAGCGAACATTTAAATGTTTAAAAAATGAAAATTACAAAATATTTAACCCAGCTTGTTACTTATACACATTATATCGCCTAAATTTATCGCCTAAAATATTTATGTATTTAAAGTTTCTTAACGATCTTTCTTACAAAAGTCGCTTATACTTTTATAGTGGCCGACGTATGGTAAGAATAGTTTTATTTTCCTGGGAGTGATTAATGAAAATTTCTAAAAGGGTACACTTTGAAAAAAAGCATTAAGACCTGTCCTAAAATTTATCGTTTTCCAGTTATGTTTAGTGAGTAATAATTAGGAATTGAAGATCTATCCTAAAATTTGTCATTTTCAAGATATAATTTTTATGATACGATATGATAGAAATTTATAAAAGGATACACTCTGAAAAAAGTATTAAGATCTGTTCTAAAATTTTTCATTTTCGAATTATAATTTTTAGACAGCAATGATTACGAATTGAATTACGAATGAAAAGTGATTATTGAAATACGAAAGTCATCTTTGATTTTGTTTTAAATGAAATAACTATTTTCTGATGATAGAAATCTATAAGAGGATACACTCTGAAAAAAGTATTAAGATATGTCCAAAAATTTTTCGTTTTCAAATTATAATTTTTAGAGAGCAATGATTACAAATTGAATTACGAATGAAAAGTGATTATTGAAATACGATGCTCAACTTTGACTTTGTTTTAAATGGAATAACTATTTTCTGATGATAGCAATTTATAAAAGGATACATTCTGAAAAAAAGTATTAATTTTCGTTTTCCAGTTACAATTTTTTATAATAGATCGGATTATGTTCGAC
>SMSQ01025710.1:34912-62375 GCA_019453375.1 Ctenoplectra terminalis
TGGTTACACCATTTATATCAAAGTTATAACGTAAAAACCTTTAAGTAGAATAAATATAAATTTATATAATTGACATAGTATGATCTTTTTTAATAATTTGATTTTATAATTGAATTGATGATGGCTACACCATTTATATCAAGGTTATAATGTAAATACCTTTAAATAGAATAAATATAAATTTATATAATTGACATAGCATGATCTTTTTTAATAATTTGACTGTATAATTGAATTGATGGTGGTTACACCATTTATATCAAAGTTATAACGTAAAAACCTTTAAGTAGAATAAATATAAATTTATATAATTGACATAGTATGATCTTTTTTAATAATTTGATTGTATAATTAAATTGACGATGGCTATATCATTTGTATCAAAGTTATAACGTACAAACCTTTAAGTAGAATAAATATAAATTTATATAATTGATATAGAAGCATGATCTTTGTATAAATGTCAGCGAGAAATACTGTGGTAAAAGTTACATTGAAATGCCTTATTTCAAATATATTTTGTATATTTTAGATGAACTGAAGGTGGTCAAATACTGATGGACGGAAGTGTATATATAATTCGTAAAATTCTTGAAATACATAGGTACAGTTATAACAAAATTAAATTAGTAAAATTTAACGATAGAAAAGCGTGAAAATTGTTTTTATTCATTATTATTAAAACCTTGATACAAATACCTATGAACGGTAGTGTATATACACATATAAATATATATAGTGCGGGACAAAATTGTGAGCTCATTACTTGTTTATAATTATTATGATCAATAAATAACTACTAAAGATAGAAATTTGCAAAATATTTACTATGCAACATATTTTTGTTGTTTACAGTCTTAAATTATAATAGAATTATTTTTATAATAAAAAAAAATAAACAGTAAATATTCAAAAATAATTCGAAGTCATCTATAAAGGAACTAAATTATGAACACGCTTACAAATCTTGTACAATATCAGATCATAATTTAAGACTATGAACAACACAGATATATTACATAATAAATATTTGGAAATTTTATTTTATTTCAAAATTTATTTATTGATGAAAATAATTACAAATATGCAACGGGCTCACAATTATGCCTGGCACTGTATATATTTATTATGTTACTTATGTACAAAAAAAGTTGAATAAATATTACTACCTGAAATAACTCTTTACATATTAAAATTATCAAAAAATGTTTTAAATGAAAATCGTATTCGAGGAACCTGATCATACAATTTTCTTTTTAACGCTTTAAATTTTCTGAGACATATCAAAGTGAGCTTGCATCGTTACACTCGAGGAGTTCAGACGGTAATATTTATTAACTCACCCCGTATATATATTTTATATACACCTAAAAGTTTTCATTCGCAATTCCTAATATTAATTACAAGTCTTCTCGTATTCTCATATTTTTCCGTTAAAACAATTTTTATCTTCGCATCACGAAACAAGAGATAACCAGCACTGCAATTGAAACCTCAACCACCATTTTCTTTTTCTCAGTTCAAACCGATCAATCTACTCCGAACTGACAAAATTGCTCGAATAATAGCATGAAAAAAAAAAAACAAAAAGGACATACACGTATGAAACCACATCTGTTATAATCCCTCAATTTACATTACTTGTTCTCTAAAACGTGAGACACGTAATTAGAATATGAATTAATTTAATTAACGAAACGTACATTACCGAAATGAACGATGAACATATCAGAAATCGATAGAACAGGTCCATTGGCCCGCGGTGGTTGCCTTCGAGAACGTCACCAATCAGATAATTGACACTGGATTATTGTTATCGTGTATCACGGCCCACGGTACCGCTCCACGCTGTTTGTGTGTAATCACTGGTGACGGTTCAGTGGCGCGAATCGAAATTTTTTACCGTGACGTCGTTTCCCTTCGGCTTTTCAAGGACTCGTAATCTCCGCAAACCGGAGACGTAACCATCCTGGTACCGACAATTAAACGCAATTTATTAACACGATTTTAAATCATACGCCACGTAATTGTTTCTTAATATGAACCGTGACATTGGTAACTGTGAATCGAGAATAAAAATTAAGGAAACTAATTTAGAAAGTCGGAAAAGAAATTCGATAAGTTTTTAGTTAAATCCTCCACGTTTGGCAGGGAACTTTAAACAACTGATTCTTCGTTGGTGTAAATTAAAATAATGGGTAAAAAAAGAAAATGTTTTTAGAGAAAATGGTACAATGTTGCGAAGTATAACGAAGTACAGTGAAATATCTGGATTACGAGGTCTTGTCTGCCGCGTTGGATTAAGTGGAAATTATAAGTCCACGTGAGAGATATTACTTTGTAAGATAACTTTTGTAAAAGTATTCGAATAAATAACGTAATACGTAACATAAATCTTGTAATATTCGCAATATTGTATTTTACAATTTTCATTTTTTTTTTTTTGGAATATTTAAAAACGAATAAAGTGTTACGTTAGATCGAAGAATTTTGGAAATGGTGGAAAAGCTTGGTTAAAATGATTGAAAAGGTAATTGTGAATCTTTGTGGACGTGTTATATTATGTTACACCGTTGCATTATATTAATTATAGCCGCAAACGATATTTGCAACGCACAAAAGGGTACTGTTTAAAATTTCATCGATGAAATGTAATGAGTTATTAATTTAACAAAATTATGTTTACAAATACAATTTTGGCGAAACGCTACAATCTCATTGACGCTGGAAATTAATCATGAATTCTATACGTGCAATAATCAACGATCACAATGCACATGTAAGTTTAAAAAATGTTAAAAAAAAAAAAAATCGTTTTATAAATTAAAAGAGCGATCTTAAGAATAAATTATGAATATTTTAAATTACTAGATAATTATTCCTTTGAATTTTATTAAACAGATCGCTTCACACAAAAATACTTTTACTGTTATAAATGAAACTGAAATTTACTAAATTAATTGCGTATTAGTAAATTTTATTTTTTTATAATTTTATTATGTAGAATTGAAGCAGGTACTTTATTAGTAAGAAAAAAAAAAATGGTGAAGTATTTTAAGTAATAATTAAAAATATTTAAGTGATCTGGATTTTAAGATGATCATAAAATAAATTTAAATACTATATTTAATAATAGTAGTGTATATTAATAATATTATAATTAATAATATTAATAATAAAAGTGTATTATTGAAACATTGTCGAACCGATATTAAGCATGAATTAATATTCATACTTCTACCTATTATGTTACTAATTGTAAGTAAATGAAAATGGCGTCTATAATTTGTACAATAATCATAAACGTCGAATACTTATAAATTCTTCGCTATTTATTGTCACCATTTATAGATTTTATGGACACAAACGTTCTGTAATATTCTTAGCATTAAAGTAGCACGAACAGAATGATTGTTGTAAGGAGACGATAATTTTATAAACACTCATTCACAACAGTTTATCGTAAACTTAACAATTTTATTCTTTAAGAACAAAGAATGAAGATTAAAATGCTTTCTGATCATATGTACATTTTATGATGTTTATTAACAGAAAAGTTGAAAAATTAAATATAAGTAGGTATAACAGAATAATAATAAATCAAATGTACAATATCGTACAATAAAAAAATAAAAAAAGAGAAATTTCTCTAAATATAATGTTCAATATAACTCTCATGAAATTAGTTACAATAAATTGATTTTGCGAAGACAAATCCTCCAAAATGTGACGACAAACATTGCCCTAAATTCTTAAATCAGCATGTCACTGTTTAACACTTTTAAAAAAATTTCACTAACAAAAATTAAATGATTTCAAAGAAATTCGAACTTCAGTTTCTCAACATTGTATCATATTTTAATCTAGACTTGAAGATACCTACGCCTTCACTGTACAGAAACTGAAATTCAATTACCTTCTAAACTAATCAGTCTTCGATCCAAGCACTTTAATACTTTTTTATAGAAGATTAAAAAATATGTCGTGTGGTGTATTAAAAAATGCATAGAGCATTTAAAAAAATATAGGTGACACCTAAAATAACTTGAAAATCTTCAAAATACCTTCATTTTCTTAAAAGAAACTCGCACTACCTAATGCATACTCAAAATCATTTAATTATTCCTAATGAAATTTTTTTCGTGTCATCCGATTTCGGGTGACTATTACCAAGCATTAAGTACAATTTTACAGTTTCTAAAAGATATCGGTCTATATTATAATAGTATTTTTTAACTTACTTCCATATTTAACTTTATTTAACTTAAATCCATAATAAAAAAGATTCCATATTTTCCACATTATTTAACTTAACACTAGGTTTACGGGCATCGATTGGATCATTTTCATGGGTACGTTAAAATGCAGAGTTCTTGTAATACCATTATTTCACTTTAATGTAAATCAATAGATTTTTATTGGCAAACATTCATTTAGCACATTTTTTGTCTACTAATTTCATTTTGAGTTCATATTTTCCGCACGCATACTTGTTAAGTTTAACCATAAACTCTAAAACGAGTCAAATTGACGGGTTCCGTAAATCTAGTGTTAAATCCATAATAAAAAAAAATCCATATTTTCCACTTTATTTAACTTAAATCCATAATAAATAAAATTCCATATTTTCCACTTTATTTAACTTAAATCCATAATAAAGAAAGACAAATAAAGAAAGAGATAAATTGATTAGTCAACAACAAACTATCCGCTGAAAACCCATACGTTCAATGCAAATTAATTTACAACCGTATTACACTTATAACCACATTAAAATTTGATTTGACAACAGAACACTGAATAAACTTAAAACACAATCTTATTCACCGCTGGCAGGAGCTAGGAAGGAGATGGATGAGAATCGTAGCGACGAGAAGGTATGAAAGAAACCAGACAAAGAACGCGGGAGAACATAAACAGTGCAACCTGATACAAATATTGTAACCAGCCTTAAAACATTATAATTACATCGTGTATAAATTATACACGACTACGTAGCCACAGCCACGTACCGATACTCCTTTTTTCGAGACAGAAAGGCAAGAAAATAAAATTATCTCTGCAATCTTATTAATTTTTAAAACGACCACAACTTTAACTTTCTTACAATCTCAGCATCTGATTTACAAAATTAATTCGTTCGAATAAAATTACAAAATACCGTTCCAATCATTAATTTACCAATTACACCAGCGTGTCCCGCAAAAGACACGACACATTTTTCCCGAGTGCACGACATCGGCGGTATTTCCACTTGACGAAGAAATTTCTTTTTCACCTCTCTTTCCCGACTATCTCGCGCGATCTTTCACGCGATGTTGCGCCTACCCCCGTAACAGAAGCGCTACGGATCGGTCATTTGAAGAGGCAGTAGCACGCAGATGGCAGACAGCGTGACGATGAGATACTTCTTTACCCTGCGTCAACGAATCGCCACGAAGACCGCCCTGTTCCTCTCCTTGTCCCATCGACGTTCCTCTCAGATCACGCCGTTCTCGCCCGCTACTCTCCAATCTTTCCTTTCACTGCCTCGACTTCCATGGAACTCCGTGAATCGCGTTGTCAGCAGACGCTTCCTCGACGGATCCGGCGAGAGCGTACCGAGCGAAATTCGTAATCCCAGAAAATGTTTGAACGTATATGTATACCTCGGCATCGTTTTAACCGGGCTTCCAGCTTCGATCGTTCTTTCCCGGTAACGAGTGTGATTGATCGAGCTGACGAATCTTGCTGAAAATTTTTGATTAAACGTTAAGTTTGAACCGCTTGTTAATAAATTTAAACCGGTACTGTTTGTTTCTTTTTTTTCTTATTTGAAGCTTTCTAATCGTATCGCAGATTTATTTGTTGTACGGTTTATATTTTGTGGTTACAACTTTTTAGGAAAGAATACAAGCGGATACTGAAATATGAGGTATTATTGTATTTTAAAAGGTTGTTGTATTTTGTACTTGAATAAGTAGATGAATAAAGTTAATGCGAGAATGAGGTTCGTTCTATGAATTCATTTTTATGGCTTTTCTTTCTTATTCGTGATGTGTGGACGTTAGACATTATAAAGTAGTACTGTATTTTTGTTTCGTTTGTAATAACATTAGGAGATTATCGGAATTAGTGTTTCGTATCTTATTTTAATTGTGTTGATACGCATTTTGAAAAGGAATTATGTAAGCTTTTATATAAAGCTACTTTTTGGGAAAACCATGATTTGAAGTTTTTCGTGAAGCAAATCACGATGATCGCAAAACATGGTTTTCCCAAAAAGTAGCTTTATATAAAAGCTTACATAATTCCTTTTCAAAATAGGTACTTATTTACGTTGAACATCGAGGAGATTTAAGCAATATTGAATCTAAGAATTGGGATGGCAAAGTTAAAAAATTACAAAGTTTTATTCCTTATGAAGATGAATAAAATTAACACATCGAAGACCAGCAGCTTTTTTGAAAATCTTATGGGATGAAGTTACGTTCGAATAAAATTTTTACTTGCATGCTTTTACTATATTTAAATATTTATATCTACAATAAATAGAGATCTTCATTTCAATTTTCAGGCGAAGTGGTCGTTTTTGACTTCCCATTTTTACATTTACTTTTCACTTTAATTAATTGAAAGAAACGAAATACGAGATATTTCATGATCGGTCCTCGATGTGTTAATTGCACATGTATAAAAATAACTACAATGATCTTAATTCCTTCTAAAAGAATAGCATTGAAAGAACATTCGACTATTTTTTTTTTTATACCGTATAACATTGTATTTTATTTTGAATTATTCACCAATATGAAAAAATGTTGGTTAACTAGTTTGTGAAAATGATACCGCAAAGGATATCAGTTTAATGTCTTAATGACGTTGTGTAAATTGTTTAAAATTGATTTCTCGAAATTATGTAAATTGACTGCATATTTCATAAGGATAACAATTAAACGTTAATAATCTTTAATAACGACCTCATTAATTGTCACAGTATTATTGGATTATTCGTTTAATACGAAACTTCGGTGTAAGTTATTGAAATTGTAAATGAAAATATTACATGATCAATAAATTAATACTAGAACTACCAAAGTGGTTAAAATCACCATGTAATTTCTTCTAGAAACTTTGCAAAATTTATTGTGCTATATTATTGAAAATTTTCAACTTAATTAAAAAGTTTGTCTCCCTTGTATTATGCATTGTTTCATATACCTTTCGTTTTGATTTCTTTCATGCAAAAAAATATACTTTAATCGTCCGTACTTTTAGCGTTAATGAGTCACGGCTAAGTTATCAATAAATAATACTATTTAGGAATTTACGTTTCTAGATACCAATCAAAGGATAAAAGATAGATTATCCAACTATCGAATTATAATAGTATCTGATTTTGATTAAAGAATGTTCTCACGGCACTACTAAAGAAGGAAAATGAAAACACGAACCTCTTTTTTTCTTAAAGTGGTATGTTTACTTTGCTTTATTTCAAGATATGTAAGGTTTTACATTTCAATTAAATTAGAAATTCTGTTATACGCTAATAAGTTTATTTTGGGTTTTAAAAATTATTATTTTTAATAAATAATTTTTATTTTTAAATTATTTTCATATTATATTTTTATATTTTAAATTATTATTTTTAACAAATCATTTTTATAAATATTCTTATATTTAGATTATTAGAGATTTAGATTACTTAGAGAGACTTAGATTATTCTTATAAATATTCTTGTTAACCACAATGGACTTATATTCCTTTCAAGAGTAATAACTTGTTAAAAACGACTAATATTGAATTTAAATTTTTATTTCAATCCTAGTAGACTTTCTCGAAATCTAATTTTAAAACATATATCATAATAATTTGTATACTAAGCGATACTCAAAAATGAAATTAATATTTTCGTTATTTATGATGCATTCAATTATTTAGTTGTATCTCTTTAGGATAAAGTCAAGTCTAAAGACTGTCACCTTCCAATTTTTAATTCAAATTAGCAAACTCCGACAGAAGGAAAAAAGCGAGCTACTACTCCTACAACGCAACATAAATTTATTAAATAAATTGAAACAGACCTATAAACATAAAAAGAAAAATAAAAGAAAAAAAGACAATTATGCAATTTCATTTGAAAAACGAACTTCTTTTTACCAATTCATGAAGACATTACACTGTATTAATTTTTCTGTTACAAATATAAAAACAATACATCCATCTGTAACTGAAACCAGCTTTAATTCATTTTATTCAAAATTGGGACCTATACCACTAAAAATATTTAATCTCATTACCATAAACTGAAATATTAAAAACCGCCCCCTTCTTCCCAACATTGTCCATTAAAATAAAAAAATAAAAAAAACACCAAAAGCGAAACAACACTTTCACTGAACAAACTATAACTATTAACAAAAAAGCTACTTTTGAACATATTAAAAAACACTAAAAAAATTCAAAATTAATTTTCCTTTGAAGTACAACAATTTCACAAACAAACAAAATTATAATCCTTGGATCACGCCATCGTAGAATATTAAAGTCCACACGCGAATCAAGTCCCTAAAAGAAAGCACTAGTGGAGCGAAAGAAATTTTTCTCGTCCGCACGGTTTCTCTTCCTCTGCACTCTATCCCGATAAATTTTCCCCGAAGCTCTACCGTAGCTCTTCCCAAGTCATCTCCATATCCTACGGATAAATTTTTTCAACGGACTCTCTCGGCCGGGCCTCGGAGCAGCGGTGTGAAATTCGTTTCGCGCGATGATTCATAACCTTCCGTGGCCTACTCATTTACTCCTGTTGAATAACCACGCACCGTTAGTAACGCGCGTTTACCTTGGTCGCCACATAAAATCGAAGAGAGAGAGGACTCTCGTTTCCTTTCCACTGGGTTCAAGACTTTATTCCACGCAAACAATAGTTCTTGCGCTCGATATCGCGATATTTGTTAGTGTTTCTTTGAATCACTATGCCCGGAGTGTGAGATACGAGAACCTAATAAAACTCAAACTTGATCGTATCTGCTTTTTATTAGGTCCTATAAATTTGAGAAAGATTCCTCGCAAAGATTATTTATCCGTAATTAAAGTGTTTTTAACATTACTTTGATCTAGCTTTGAATTTTCTGACGTATTCGTTCGTTACGAAAACAGTTAAACTTTATGTCGAATTAAATTGCAATAGTTCTCGTAAAAAATTATTAAGATAAAGATTGCGTAGCTATTACTGTTATTGCTAGCTTTCGGCTTTTTTTTTCCATCATAATATTTTTGTGTTACTTTTATATTACAATTTTTTTATTGGACAAATATTCTTATTCCTTTGTGCTAAATAAGTGATCAGTAATTGTCGTATAAAAAATAAATATTCACGACACAAAATAACGCAAAATAACACAAAATAAAAGAAACCAGTCATCTATCTTGTCCGTAAAGTTTTACTGTCATTTTGCAATCTTAACTCTTTTTACAACGTTTCCACGTTACTTTGATCTTTTTCATCGCTTACGAATAATTCTTAATCACTCGGACAGGCGAAAATTTCGCGATCGAACTTTATTCCTCCATAAAAATTATGCTCAACGAAACAAAATACATGAAACAAGACAAAAAAAAAAAATACGAAAAAATAAAAATCCAACTACAACGATCACTTTTCTAGATTTAAACGTGCGCGCGACAAACAGTCGGTTTTTCCGAAGGCAAACAATTCGACGATGCGCAAGCGAACAGAAAGTATCCGCGTGAAAGCTTTCTTTCTGCGGCAAAATAAAGAAGGAGGCGCGCAACGCGAAAAGAAAAAAAGTCGTTCTAACGTTCGTTTGCGCGTCGAGGAATAATTTGTGTAGGTACATTTTCATTTGAACGGCGAAACTCGTAACTCGAGCGGTGGTCTTTTTTAAACTCGTCAAACGAAAAGATCGCTTTGATCAGTGAGCAAAATCGAACAAGAACGCCGATTTAGACATGAAAGAGCCGCGTGGGAAGGGATCGAGCTTAAAAAAAAAGGGCGCGCACGCGAAGAAGAATGTTCATTATATTGGTTTCTAGTCTTTCAAAGAGACAGAGCACGTGTTATGCACGGTGTTGTCGTACGATTATCGACGAGCCACGCGCAATCCCTTTTCGTGCTTTTTGCAAGCTGTACGCGTTTACCTTGGCCGTTACGTGGAATCGACTGCAGATACCAGTTTTTCTTTGTATCTTAGCGGGACATTATTCCTCGAACAATTGTCGTTGCGAGTGGAAGCGTTTGCATTGTCGTCGTCGCTGTCTTTCTTGCTCGTCGTTCACTCCGTAGCCACGCGCGAATGCAAAACTGCACGCTCTTTAATTCTTTAACGTTGCACAAAAGCAACTGTGTTCCCAGTCATCGGGCTCTGTGAATGCTGGCGACTCGATTCGAGTTCCGGAGAAACGTCTGATGACGATTTCGAAGGCGTGAATTGGCGCACGTGTAACTTAATCATTGGATATTATCAGGTATTCGAAGAAGAAGAAAAAATGAGTTTCGTTTATTTCAGCGCTCGTTGGTAATTGGGTAGTGATTTCACTAAAGTTTCACGTTCAACGAAGATGGTTATTGTTAGAAATGGACGATAATTTTGAGAATTCGTACAGTACACGCGCCACATTCATTTTTATCCGATGCACGCGATTCTGTAACGCTGTGCGGTTATTTTTTCACTTGGAATTTTTAACTTTTGTTTTGGATTGTCTTGCTTGGCCACACGTTGGCCGCATCACCCCGATAATCAATCATATTAAATTGAGAAGCTGTTTTTGTACTATCTAAAAATGTCTGCGAGGAATATTTCTTACCCAAGCAGCGTATTCGAAATAAAATTTTGAGAAGTAAACAGGATACTTTTTGTTTGTCAATCGTGACTGAGAAGTCGGTAATACTCATTTATTAGGATTAAAGTTCAACGCACCGGTTTCTAGATAATTTCTCTTATGCCGATTCGATATTGCTATTTTTTCGTTTTTATCTGTATATTTTTACAACAAGAGCGTACAGTCTTTATTCAATTATATTCGATGGAAAAGAAAATATCAAATGAGATTTCTTTGGCTAAGAAATTACTTGTAAATATTAGGATAAGTGATTTATTAAAAATCAATACAAGTCGTACCATGTGAACCTAATTTTTACTACGGTAGTTAAAATTGTCTGTACGAATCGAATATGCTAGACGAAAATTTGAATTATTTAAAGAAAGAGCTACAGCTCGTACAGTTTTAAATACAATTAAGCTACTCTCTAGGTTCCTTTCGGTCGACGCTGAAATTTTAATATCGTTTCGGAAGGAAATGCATTGAAAATAAAAATTTAGAAACAAGCTTATAAATACATACCCAGGTGTTCGAATTTAATTAAATTTCCTACGTCGTCTCGTTATTAGAACCTTTCTATTAGAACACATTTACTGTCACATTAACGTCACGGTATTTATACCGGCGAGATTTCTTCAACTCGTTCTCCGGACCGATAAATTAAATATAATCTCAAATATTAATAATCATCAATAAACGAGTTCGTTTAATAGGATACTAAAATAATCGCAACGATTTCATTAAAAATTCCTATATCGCCAACTACGTCTGATGCTATTCTCGACGAAAATCGAATTCGTTTAAAAAGAAAGAAAAAAAAAAAAAAAGGAAAACAGAATCGGAGAAGGAAAAGAACAGTAAACACGAAGCAAAAGGATATTCAATCAGATCCCGTAACCATGCGTGCAAATCAATAACGGTTCGATTCGCTGAAACGTCCGCTTAAAACATGCTTCTGTGTCCTTTTTTCTATTTCGTTAATCGAAACATTTTCCATAATTTTGTACGATATTGAAACCATTATTCTTTACCGATTTAGGAGTTTAACATTCATGATTTATAATTTATCGTAGAGATTTTATTTTACCGTATTGCATTTTTTATAACTTTTCCATAACTTTTGCTAAAAATACGAACGAAGAGACATTTCCTCTGTATTATGTATTTTTTCATATATGTTTAATTTTACTGTTCATTGGTATAAATAAATATACTTCAATCGAGGGTAGTTCTGGTGTTAATAATA
The DNA here is from genome assembly GCA_019453375.1 of Ctenoplectra terminalis. Taxonomy (NCBI): domain Eukaryota; kingdom Metazoa; phylum Arthropoda; class Insecta; order Hymenoptera; family Apidae; genus Ctenoplectra; species Ctenoplectra terminalis. The sequence continues at coordinate 46,981 of SMSQ01025710.1, forward strand.
TCGATTTCGACGCAGTAACATCAACAGTACTGTTATACACCACCTACCTACAAAAAGTGTAGAAATAATGGGGTAAGTTGGGGAGTGATGGTCTACTTTTTTTTTTTTAATTAATAGATTGTACATTTATTGGCAATTTAAAGAAAATTGTAAATTTAAAGAAATATACTTGCTAAAATAAATGTATACGAATTTATAATATTAACCCTCTATGGCTCTGTGCGACTTAAAAGTTACAAACTAATGTATCTATATTTTAAAAAGTTTGTTTTATGTAGTTATCACTGTTCTATTAAATTCTTTTCAATTTCGATTAAATATTATTAATTCGAAAATAGTTAAATAAACCGCTAACTTATAAAACCAGACTTACTACTTCATTCACCATCACACAATTTATATCATAATAAAAACACACAAAGAATAAAAAATAAAAATAAATACTTGCAAATTTCGAATAAGTAATATGCACGTAATTAATACATACAACTACAACGATAAAAAAAAAAAGAAATAAACGAAGCAGCGAATAAGTATAAAGAAACGCAATCAGTAGTATAAGTAAGCACAGACACGAAGTGAAACAGAACTACGAAGTGATAAAAAAAGATAGTGTGGAATTAAAAATCTGAGGTAAATTGTCAACACGTTTTCGTACAGCTTCCACAATTTGTAAGTTGCACGTGTCTTATAATTATAATAGTAGAGAAGTAGAGTAGACAAGAGCAAACAACCAAGTATTACCAGCGATACAAAATTTCACGACGCTGATAGTCCTTTTTTTTCACCCTTCTCTCTCGGTCCTTTTTTTCCTCTTTACCTGTCTTGTTTTCACGTCCCTTTTTTCCCCTCCCTCTCCTCTTTTTTTCCTTCGTTTTGTCTTTTCCTGTTTTGTTCTAATGACTAAAATTGCGCGCGAGACTCGCGGCGCTTACTATTTAACGGGGCGTTTAAAAAAGTAATGTGGAAATATAATGGGAAACAAAGGGAAGAAAGTTTCCGCGTTCGCGTCGGCAACTGCCGACAGCGCGCCGCGCAGTTTTACTCCCCCGCTATTTGGTTTGGATGAAGAGCTACCTGTTTGTTTACGTTTCGCTTTCAGCCGTTTGTACTCTCTCTCGGCGGTGCAGCACGTTGCGCCGGATGCCCGCGTGTATGCATATCGCCCTCTTCGTCCCACCCGCAGTGCATGCACCCGCGCGAACGATAAGCAGCCACATGTGCATACGACCTCCGAAAGCGAATTCGATTCGCAGACTTGCCACGCGGTCTCCTCTCGATTCTTCCCGAGATGCACTTTGATCGCGTGTAATTCCACCACCACGAACGGTGGAACAATTTTTCTTCCACATTTCTTTTTTACTTCTTCGTTGCCTTCCACGTGTTTTGTGCGTTTGTTAAGTTTTATTCGATCGCGTGCTCCTCCTTTTTGGACTTTTGCAAATGTAAATAGTAAATTGAGTTTTAGGCTACATACGTGTACATTCTTGTTTGAATTCTTTTTAACGGATGGTCCAATTTGTAAGTAGTTTGAGTTACTTTTTGGTGGAATTTTTTTAGGTAGCAGTCTGACAGCTAGATAACATTAAATGAAATATGTTTCGGTTTGGTAAATTGTAGATAGAAATATGTAGGTAATGTATTATGTTTTAACCCTCTATAGTCCGAATTTTGTTCGCTTATCGGAGAAGAGAACTAGGATTGATTACAGTATTTTACTTTGATTTGCAAAATTTTTAAAGTAATAATTGCTGTAGATGGATTGTGGTATCACTACAGTAATACGGTAACAAAATTTAATAGTACAGGGATAACTAAATGAAATAAATTTTTTTAAATGTTAATACACGAGTATGTAGCTCTGAAGTCACATGGCGCCATAGAGGGTTAAATTGTTGCATGTACAAAGAAATATGCTTTTATCTGGACTGTTTTACTGTAATAGTATAGTTTGCGTGATAACAAGCATTTCAAAATTAATATATCTATTCAATTCTAAATTAACAAAAGTATTTGAAATAATTGAAAGATAGCGTCTGATACTCAATTATATCTGTTAACAAACTTAAAAACGTGCAGAATTACATTGCGTTCCTCGAAAAATATCTTAAACCAAATAATATTAATCCTGATATGCCCAGGATCTTTTTCAAATACACACTTTTCTAAGTAACCTTATTTTATTTAATATCTTTTCAAATATATAATACTGTAATCAATCCTAGTTCTTTTCTCCGATAAACAAACAAAATTCGGACTATAGAAGGTTAAAACATAACACATTACCTACATATTTCTATCTACAATTTATCTACCCCAAACATTTAACCAAACCGAAACATATTTATCAATATTTTGCAAATATTTAATATCTTTCTCAAATTCTAAAATACTTTTGTCAAAAAATGGCTTTTTTTTTTAAAACAGCAGTAAATATCTATCATTCAACTCTGTAACTTCCAAAACAATAAAACACAGGCATCTGTTAGGTATCCTTGCAGCAGGACGCTCAACTCTCAATTCTTATCCACAATAACAAACCAGACGCTCTCCTGCGATACATGAATTACGCAGAAAAATACTGACTTGCGAGCAAACAGAAAAGTTATTAGAAAAAGACTACAGTAACACATGAGAAAAAAAAAAGAATAAAAATGAAAAACTGTGCAATTCAAGCCACTTCAAGTCCATACATCGTTCCAATGCCTGTTTCTCGGTCTCGCTTCCATCCATCGTCACGCAAGAAGCTCCTCGCGCTTCTATTAGCGAATTGTCTGGCATTAAAGCTACCATGGGACCACGGAAGAGCGGGTAGTTGGAGAAGTGTAAAACGTTAGGTGGAAGAGAAAGAGATATAACTAGGGGATGAAAAGTGGGGAATCCACTGGAGGTTAGAAGGGTTAGGGACGACGATGGCGGTGCGGCAAGGAGGCGGATGGGTTGACTTCGTTTATCACCAGGAGGCATACATTTTGCACCATCGTGATATAGAACCCCAAGTCTCGGCAGCGCAGAACGTCGTTAAGGGATGCGAGTCTATCGACGACGACGACGACATCGATGTTCCAGCGTTGTAGCCATCCTCGACGTCTAACCACCACTCGAGGCGGATGCCGCTTTCGTTGTCTCGAAATATCGAGACCATCGTTATCGAAACTAATCGAGCAGTATCTGCGGTTCAGCAGGAACGTAAGAAGATACGGTGAAAGGCTGCGCTTAAAACTAAACCAGGGGCTCCATTCGTTGAAGGGTTGTCGTTTAATTGCCAGTTTTTAATTTGCTACCGTTTCTGTAATTCTATACTCGCTATTGTTCGCGTGTGTTCGATAAGGGTAATAATGTTGAAACGTTCTTTTGCATCGTTTTACGCGTTACTTATTGTAATAGTAATTGGCGACAGGAGAAGTGGACAGAAGAATATTCTGAAGGAAAGCTGGAAAATTGAACGTCTAGGAGAAGGTACGCTTGATAAACATAGACTTGGTATTAATTGTTTTTGAGAAATTAAAAGCTTTATATTTGCATTGAAACCGAAGTATAAATAATAAAAATTTATAATTTGTATAAACCTGAATCTATTGTAACTGTAATTCCAAGATAAACGAATAATGAAGACGGTTTAAATATTTGTCACAGATATTCCAAGTAAAGTAACTAAACTCACAATACAACTATGCTAATCCAAATGAAACGCATGAAACTGCAATTTGCTTTGTAATACGTATTGTCTTTGTGTACAGAATATCACTGTTCGCGCGATTTTTAAGATTTCGTAAAATAAAAAAATCTACGAAGCAACGAGAAGACACTGTAAAACGATCTGGTCGGCACGACTGGCATAAAGGGCGCCATTTCCAGCGTTGACTTTCATAAATTTTTTTCCAGCCGCGTCTTGGAAAAACGGATCCGAAGGTGGGCCTGAATCGTCGAGCCTGTGAGAGACTGACAAGAATTATTAGTGGGTGAAGGTAGCCAGTAGCTGAGCCGAGGATCAATACTAGGCAGACGTCCGTGCAGTGTGGTGGAGTGCACTTCTCCTACACAGCTCTAGGCTAGGCTAGAGCTAGGAAAGGCTGGGATGGAGGTTGGGTAAGGTTAGATCGTGAGATGTCTACGTAGACTCCGGTCCCCATAAACTAACTCGACTCGACGATGCAGCCACCACCATTGGGTTTCTGCTTTGAAAAAATGTGTTCCCTATTTTTTTGGTACTTTCCGAGGTATCACCTTCGGGATTCTTAATAACAGAACTTGATGAACTTATTGACCGTGCGGAAGATTTGTAACTGTCTGTATCTTTTATAAAAAATTTTGTAGATTCTCTGTGATCGATGTAGGAAAATATTGGATCATAGAAACAGGGTTGGGATCAGTGTGCTGTTTTCTCGTAAGATATTTCTGTTGTTGAAGAAGAACAGTGGAACGAGGATCTTTTAAGTCTTTTAATATTTGTATACAGAATGAAATACTCTTTGTAATCCTATGATTTTTGTTCCTAGTTGGGAAGTTTATTCAGCAAGTTTTACTTTTTCATTATAGAATATGAATTAAGCATACATTTTTTTTTTTTTATCTTTGTATACATGAAAAAAAATACATCTATCGAGCCCTATATTTTTTTTCGCTGTACGTTCTCTTTTAAACATAACACTGGAGCGAAAAAATAAAAGCGTTCAGTCTTCTCTTCTCAATTTACTTCAGTATGCAACTTTTCTTTCGTTCCATCCTTGCGTCAAATAATGGTAAGTGAAAACAAAATCGAATAAGCTGATTAGCCTGCGTAATGAATCGAACAAACTAAGATTGAAAACTCGAAGTGAAAAAGAATCTATCCATACGCCTATGCGTCTTAATCCGTAACCATTACTTGCACTGATTCGATTATTTTTAGACGCATGCGAAAGAAGACGTAACTCGATGCATCTTCCTTCGCATAAATCCGCGCCGCGTAACCGCGAGACCGAAACTAACGCGTCGCTTGCCGATCCACGGTTTTCCCCGCTTTTGTTCGTATTCTTTTCCAATTAGCTGACGTACAATTTTTTAATTACGGGATGCGTCGCTGACAAACGCGCGCAAACTTCAGGCCGGCTCGAAAGCGCAGGCAAATTGGCCTTTCAGCATTTGACAATGCGTTGCGGTACGGCTGGTCGCGTGCATTCAAACATTACGATTTAATTCGCCACGTTACGTCGCTGATCGCTGCATGAAAATTTTACCATTTAGCGCGTTGCGAAATGTCAACGCGGACGAAACTGAATCGAAGTCGAATGTGTTTGTAATTAATTATCTGGACGAACGAAAATTATTCTAGATTAAAAATATGCGTATGGAGGATAGCCAACAGGTCACCAAAAATAGGGTGTCGAGGAGAGAATGTGTTACAAAGAACATTTTTGTTTCTAAGTTATTTTTTTCCAGTGTTTTCATATAAATTTTCATTAATTTCGTATAAATATATATGTGTAAATAAAATTTCATCGAAATTTTCATGTAAGCGTATAATACAGAAAATAATAGTTTCAACGGTATTTTTTTAGTATTTAGAAATTTTCATATAATTGTATAATACAGAAAATAATAGTTTCAATATTATTTTCTTAGAATTTTGATATTTTTATGTAACTGTATAATACAGAAAATAATTATTTGGTTTATTTTAAATGGAATAACTCTATACACTACCGACAAGGAGTTTGGAATGATCAGTATCTTTAAAAATTCTCTGCGATATTTTGGTATAATATTAACCATATGGTGACAAACGAACAGTGTTAAATAAAGAGTACTAATTTATTTGGATTTTTTTCAATAGAAATCATACTATTAGGTATTCATTGATATCATAAATTTTTGACCTTCTTCGAATAAGTTTCTTTAAATATTTAAATGTTGTTAAACGTGTAATTTCTATCTATGAACTATTTATAGATAATTTTGTATTTACATTGTATTCGAAGGACTACTTTTTTTGCATGAGTTTCGTGTGTGTAAAAGTCTTCTTTAAAAAGAGATTCTAACCGCATCGATCTTCTTTCTTCTTCTCCTAGCAAGAGGTTCTGAAATTGAGCTCATTGTATCGTACGAATCACAAGCGAATCACAAATGAACAAAATGACATTATTGTTAAAGCTGAACTATAATATTCCTTTACAATTTTGAATATTAAAAGGAACAAATAATATAGCTTCATTAAACAAAATAAATAAACAAATAAAGCCTTAATATTTAAACTAAAACATTTTCTAAATTAATAATTTCTGGAATAAGTAGTTTAATATTTTTTTTTTAATAAAAAAACAGCGAGCTGCATCGATTAATGTATAAAAAACTACAGAGCTCCGTATAAAAAAAAATAACGATGACCTATTTTATTAATAAAAAAGCGCGTTTTTTAAATCTTAATTATTGAAATTTATGGAACAACTAAAAAATAATTAATTTCAAGCACCAACTTTTTTTCACAAAGCATTTTGAAGCAGTTCAAAATTCGTGGATACCGTTACACGATACACCCTGTATATGTGAGTTGAAAAAGAAAAGAGAAAAAGAATTTAAATTAAAAAGAGGTCACCAGAACATGGTTGGTGTATTTTACGATCTCAGCCGGATATATGTGCATGCATAAGCGTACGTACATGTATACTTAACCAGGAAGTAAAAATAATCTCGCGGAACGTAGCGCAAGAAGTTGTGAAAACTAGTTAAACCGCCCCAAGGTCGAGACCGTGAAACTCGTCCAATTCACGGTGCAATTCTGCGCACACATCCTTCGCTCGAATATGACAGGCTGCAAGATACAGTTTGGCTTATGCAATGCGCCGGCAACTATATGTATATAACTGGTATCCAAATCTGCGATTTCATCGGCATCAGTTTGCAATTGTTTGTAACTTTTGTGACACATAGCTACGAAAACGACACGATTCGCATTCGTATTCCGAGATTATATATTTCTGATAATTATTTCTTCGTTGCAACATCATTTCGTTATTGCACGATTGTAATTATTTAAAATTTGCAAGCTTTGTATCGTACGAAAAAAAGAGAATGTAAATTTACAAAAATACTTTTTTTACAGAAAGATTATTTTTCACAATAATTATCTAACACGTTACAACGTTTTACAATTAGTAACGTTCGCTGCGCTTTCGTAAATACCATGACGAATTGAAAGCGACACAAACACGCGATCCCTAAGCTATAAATCTGCAATTGATACCCTATAAAAAAGGCGATACGCTGAAAACCGTGACATTCCATCCCGGTGGATCAGACGAGTGTACAACAGTTGGCGCAATAAACGGAATGCACGCCTATGTATGGAGCAACGAAAAAATGCAGGTAAATCAGAAATCATCTCGTAAACGGGGCGGGCAGCGTCATCGGGTTTTCGCGAATACGCGAGGGTGAGCGTGAAATGGTAGGAGGGTACGAGCGGCTGCGTAGTCGGTCGCACCCACACACGCGCGAATACTGATGATCATTCACGCCACTGACCTACTCTGTGCGCCGCGCTTAGCCTTCCGACGTGGGTGGGAAAGAAAGGGTGGCCGTGAGAAAGAGACAGGCACAAAATGACAGTGGATGAAACGAGAAGAAAGATGGGAGGAAGATACGAGAGAAGAGAGATCAAAAGACGAAGAAAGTCGAGGAGGCAAACGTGAAGAGGGAAACGAAGGAGAGGAAGGGGAACACAGAAATATCCGAAAGAGGGAATAGAGACCAGTGAAGAAAAGCGGAAGGAAAAAAGAAAGGGAATGAAACGGGGATCGAGAGGACACCGGAGAGACAGAGAGAGAGAGAGAGATGGAGAGAGAGATGGAGAGAGAGATGGAGAGAGAAAGAGGGAGAAAGAGAGTCTGTGTCTGGTCGACAGGTCTGGGCCTGCGTAACGACGCGTGCACGTCGGTGTAAGTACGACGATAGAGGGTTGAGAGTTGCACCGAGTAGAAGGGTGTACTGGCGGGGTGAGAGGTGGTCGACGGAGTGGGGTTAGGTGGAGGCGAGTTGCAGGGGTGCAAGTCGACTGGTAGGTGAAGGGGCAAACGAAGGGGGAGGGCCAGGAACAGTGACGAGGAGAGGAAAGCGACCGAGGGGCGGCAGGGAACACGGAAGGCTACGATTGATCCGTGGTCGCCCTCCGTCCTCCCTATCCTCTTTCTCCCTTCCACCCTTTCATCCTCCACTGTCCCTCTTTGTCTCGTCGGTCGTCTCTCTTTCTCCCTCGCGTCACGACCTCACGAATTCATTGTGCACTTTTGCTCGTCCTTTTTCTCTCGGCGGCCATTAGCTGTCCGTTCGGCTCGCCTCTTATTAGCATAGTTGCAAATTCTATGCCACGACGCCCGGTGGTCTCCCCTTAACGCTTGATTGGAACCCCGACGCTTTGTGACGTGACAGGTACACACGTCCCTTCGAAACTACCCCCGGTCCGCCCGGAAAGTATAAGCCTTTGCCGCGTCGAGGAAAAAGGGAATTTGGTCTTTTCGCCGTCGAGAAAAGCCAAGGTGACGATCGTTCCCCGTCGAACGTCGATATTTTAGATTTACATAGCCTTGAGACCACGCGTACGTATGTGGCCACGTAGGTGACGGAATTCTTTTTAAATCGATTCGAACAATGCAGAAAAATACCGCTGAACATGCCTATCGTTTATCTAAGAAAAGACCAAGCCCAATTAGAACGGTCGAGTTCAACTTCTGGAATTCAATGGAGACAATTGGCCATGGTTACAACACATTGTTCTGTTACATTGTTAATTTTAATAGGACAGATAGCTGTGTATTGGGGTAGGCAGGTTGTAAGCCTTAAGAGGTACAGACTAACAGCGCGGATATACTTCAATTGAACAAGCATCGGCGATCAGTTTTTAAGGCGTAACGATTGGTAGTTTGTACGGGTTAACTTCATAATTGATTTTGTATTATCTACGAATTATTATGGAAACTAAAAGACCTGTCCGGTCAAGGACACTTCTCTAGCAGTGCTTTTAGGCAACTACGAGCGCTATGTAACAAAAGCTGTGCGTGTAGTGATTTTGTCAATCAACGCAATAGGGTTACGAATGAGAACTTCTAAATTTGAGAGCAAATTTTGGGGTCTTTTTTACGGAGGACATTTGAAACGATACGATAACGAATAACTATGAACTTATATATTTAGGCAGAGCGAGAAGGTTCTAAGGTGCAGAACTGCGACCTGCCGAGCGGCGTAGTGGGTTTACCTCTCAACGATCTTGACCGGACAGGTCTTTTGATCTTCGGTATAATTAAATATATATCATTTTATATATTAAACAGCATTTATACGACAAAGTTTCATTTACCAGTTGTTTATAAATTAAACTCTTTTTCTTCAAAGGAAAATGGATATGAAAGCTCGATAGCATTATGTATCATGATGACATTAAAATACGGTTAATGAAAGAGCTTTAAATAAATTCTTCTGAAAAATTTATTGAGAGGATTTAAACAATTTGGGTCAAACCTTTTTACTACCACATAATACCACAATCTACGCTATGCATTTTTACAAACATAATGCATGTACATAATAGCATTTAAAATTTCGTACAAAATTACTTTTGTTAAAAAAAGAAAGGTACTCGTTAAAAAAACAATGTAACAGAGGATTATACAGGTACCACGGGTGTATCGCGATATAATAAAAAATCGGTAGAATTTCATGTAACAGTAATTTTAAAAAATGACAGAAAAGACAAAGGAAGATCTTTCGTTTAACCTCGTCACCCTATGCGGCTTCAGCAGTTCATGCATCTTTGAAATCGTCTGGGAAATTAGTATTCCGTTTGGTATCCCTGATTGATGACATTGCGTTTATCGAGCGGCGTGCAGCAATGCACACAGATTATTCATCATATTAAAAAGCGTTTTCACCCGTCGCGCATTCATTCGAGTGTTACATTCCAATAAATGGAACTTAACAATCAACCGTAGAAATTGGTACGCGCATGCTGCATGACGTATGCACGAGGCTAGCAACCACCGTAAACAGAATTATACAATACCGAACGTGCTACCATTAATTAGAGTAACTTTGTTGGCACGCGCGCGTGTGCGAGCGTGTAACGCGGCCACGCTTTTATATTAATGGTGTGCAAAATGTTTTGACACCCCGACACGGACTGTGTGGATTTTTAATTGAGACGTATCGCGGATCGTGCTCGTCGCCAGACGGTTATAAACAATTTGGTTAACGATATAGTTCAATCAACAAAGATACCGTTCTTTCGATCAAAATTTAGCTTCGCCAAACTATCCATTGTTCCAATACTGTTTCGACGAAAGAAACTTTTCAACCGATTCTCAAGAAATAAAATCGACGTTGTTAAAGGTTAAGGCAATAAATCGTTACGAGGGTAACTAAAATTGTGTCGTATTAAAATTTTGATCGTTCGCGAAAATAGAGCGTCGGGTTTCAATTTTCTTTCTTTCTCGGCTCTCAGAGGATTCGTGGTAATAAGTGGTTAGACACCGTCGATATCAGACATAGATCACGCGATACAGGAGGAAGTCTGGCCGGCCTGGTTCTTGCCGTAGAATATTAATTGAATGGACCAGTAAATGAGGTATTGCATATTGATATAGGAAGTAAAAAGGAATACACGTTGAAATTTATTGCGATCATTCAAGGGATAAGCGGTTTCTTCTCGCGTTAAACGCAGCTAATTGAACTTCACTGAAAGTATTGAGATCCGTAGGTGTTTCAATGTTTAACATTTTTTAATACCATTCGCAACATTTGTTAGAATCTAAGTCATAAAGCGAGATTAGGTGAAAAAAAATGGTCGATCAAACGTTATCGCTAGACGAAAAGTTTCTCTGTTTCGCCGAGCACAATGACAACAACTGATCGATGCAAATGTCACGAGGTGCTTATTACACAATCTCGAAATAAGCATTTTGAATAGGTCATCTAAGGTCTCAGATTAATCGCCTTTTCTCATTTTTATCCACGTAGCAACAAAATGATTGTGCCTGTCGTATTTGAAACTTGTTTATTTGATTCTACCTCCCCCCTCTCCCTAAAAAAAAGAAACAAACACGTGCGGGTAGATACGTGAACAGATACCTGCTTAATGAGCACGTAACAGGAATAGGCGTGCACATTTTGACCCAAGGATGCTTTCACGAGATTACAATTAGCACTTTATTTATTTCTGCACTATTTCGTGACGCCAGGCTCTAACGATCACAGCCAGCACACAATATTGCATTTTATTAATCGATGTTTCACAGATTTCACTCTTCCATCGTGCAGCATAGAACTCTTTAGATCTTTTAAACATTATCGACAACGGTGCTGGAAAAATACTTCATTGCGATATCAACGTACACGTGCAGGGGATCATACTTTATCGGCATAATGTGAGCAAAACAATAATTAAAAACATTGCAAATAGGTCATCGACGTATCCTTAAAATCGTATTATTCTTCTCTGAAACCTCCAACAGAGCTATTGTTCTCTAAAAATTTTACTTTAGAAGATCAACATTGTACGTGGAATAAACTACAAACTGCTATTTCTATAAACGGTTTACCACCCTTTATGATCTTCAAATAAAATGGAAAATAAAAACGTACAAAATTCTAAACACACCTGCAACGAACTTTCCAGTTAATACATCCTATTGAGATCATTTTAATTGCAGCATTGCCAGAAAAAAGTCCCAAAGATAAAAGTCACTAAAAAAGCAAAGTTAAAACATCCAAAATCCGTCTAATGGTTGAATCGGCAGAAATCCACGAGATAGCCTATACCCGCGAAGAGAGAGACGCGCGAAGCGCGCGAACACCGTGCCGTGTCGTGAAAATTTAAACGACGATACGTCCGTCCGAACGGGCGAAACGTTTTTCTATCGTCGATACAGAAATGTTGTTAAAGCGCGCGTGAAAACCGAGTTTTATACAGCCTCCTGGCAACCGCGTACAATGAAACGTACTGTAGATGGCGGGCAAGCATTACGACGTCAAATCCGATTCACGCACTATCGACGCGTTACCTAATAGCATACTACATGGATGCGGATACACAAGCGACGTCACGTGCACGGCGAGGCACCTGCGCTCTCGCAAAGCAAAAATAAAGGTGCGCGAAACGAAGTGTAGCAATTGCCACGGGCTGGCACACGGTGGCCTGTGTACAGAGCACACGAACACGAGACGGCGGAGTTCCGTTCACGCTACGCGCAGTGCGTTACCTAAGAACGCGTAGACGCGCAATTTCAGCCGCCCGTTCGTCCCCCCCTAACCTCCGCAGCACCCAATGCGGACGATCTATGAAAAACAACGTGCACGTGGACGCTCATGCAGCGCCGGATCGATCTGCAAACAACGGCAGACAATAATCGCGTTTATCACGCGGGAAAATACCCAGTGAGCACCGTGCGACGAGGGTCACCGCGAAAACTCAGGACCATAATGAAGTATCAAGGCAGCTGGCTGGACGTTTTCTCTTTCTCCTTTTTCTTTCTCTCTTTTTTTTCGGTGTAATTTCTCCGAGTGCTCCACCGTCGCGCCGCGTCGCTCCGCCCTGTACACCGTCGTTTCATTCTGTTATAGTGATACTCGACGCGCGTGGCTTTCCTGGACTAACGTCAGCGACGTGGCACGATTGCGTTTCCTCGCGACAAGGAAAAGCCGTGGATAATGGAGAAGTATGGAAATATGGATGTTTAATGCGTGGTTTAATTGTGTTTTTGTAGAAATTGTACCATAGGAGAAATATTGATTGACAATTTTTAACAATTCGGAGATTGTACGTGTGAACATTATTTTTTCAGAGATTCTTAAAAATATTCAATCAACGATGCTCGTATGTTAAAAATCGTTGACTTTTACGGAACGCCTGATTCTCTAAATTAGATATCGAACATTAGCAATGAATATTTTGTACGCTTCACCGTAGACCTATGAGAACGCGCGATTCTACGTACGTACCAGCGTATAACTACGATGATCGATAAAGGAAAAACTCGCGTGATTCCGCGGAAATCGCAACAAAGTAATTCCATTCACTCAGAGCTCCTTGCGTGGGTGTATCAAATGTGCTCCAACATAACGCAACTGTAACTCATGTTCGTGCAAGGTACACACGATAAAAAATTTAGAAAAGCAAAGGTATGCATAACTAGCTTCCAACCGAAACAATGCATAATTTATTAAACAGCCAAAGAAATTGTCAGATGGGATAAAAAGTGTCACAAATACAGCCACTTTGACATTGCTTCCAGTAGAACTTACCATTATGCAAAGAAGCGTTGAACGAAAAAAGAAGAAGAAAAAAAAAAGAAAAACAAGAAAAGAATTGCATCGAGATCGGTAGAGAAACACCATTAAAAGAACGACGGGGGGATTACATGCGTTAACGTGCCACCGCTCAGCCTTCTTTCGTCGGATGAAGAAACTATTGACATTGAGGCAATTCAATTTGCACGATGGATTTGCGTTTAAACCGAGTCGGCACGACTCGCCGTAAATTCCGGTTCTTACAGCGGCGATCACGAGCTATCAGCCTAGGAATAATTTATCGGCGACGATCGCATTAAAGTAGCTACAATGAAATTATTCCCCACGGCGGCGCGTGTATGCGCGAATCCACGTGTGTGTACATAGACGCGTGATCTCGCAAGCTGGCTTGCCAGCAAACACGCGCGCGCGCGCGCACCCGCTCGAGACGCACGCGGCTGCCGCGAGCTTTACGGATGTAGTCGACAGTCGGACGCAATTAGTATTACCTAAGAATCTATATAGCCAGCCGTATCGTAACAACTATATTGCATGAAAAGTACTTACGTACCTGTGCGCGTGGAGTTGCTCATCGATGTAGCAACGGCATTCCGCGCCACCTGGCCGAACGCGTGTTTACTTTTTCTAATTCGAAGTCGCACGTGTCGCGCATCCGAGGTCCCTTTGGAATTCCGATATGATTCCGCGGCATTGCTCCTCTCTCGTCAATTTCCTACTTTGATCCATCTCGAGAACTGTGGAAACGATTACTGTTTTTTCTCTCTGTCTCTCTTTTTTACTTATTTTTTTTTTTTTCAAATAAAAGAAATTTAAGAGGTTACGAGGCAGACATTTATTCGAGACAGAAGTACAGAAAAATGACGAGTGGTTTTAGGGAGAAGAGCTACGTTTCTCTCGCAGCCTTTAAAAGCTCGTGAAACTATTGAGCTCAACGCGAAAAGAAAAATCTGCATATAAATTTCAGAACAGCATCTTCGGGACGACATAGCGTAGGCGATGTAACAAAAGGAAGGAGAAGGGGAAAATACTTGTGACAAATCGGGGCAGAATTGCACACGAATATCTGCTCCGTCGATGCATCTCTTTCTTTTTCTCTATCTCTCTGGTGTACACGCAAACGCGCCGTCTCTGTCTTTCTCTCGCTCCGTCTCGATCTTTCTTTCTCGCTCCCACCACTCTCTCTCTCTCTGTCTCTCTGTCTCTCTCTCTTTGTCTATCACGCACGTAAATTCGAGCTACGCCAATCCGCACCGTGCGAAATTTCTAATTTCGAGGTCAACCGCGCGGTAAAGTACGTCCAAAATAATTACCTTCCATGCTGCGTAAGACGTCAATGCGTTTGATATTCTTACACGGTCTCCCCTCCCACCCTTAACGCGGCGAACAGGAGTTTTTTTGGTCCAACGACGCCTATGGCTCTACGAATCGCGAGATCTGCGAGGGAAACGTGCGCCGTCTCTGTATGTGTGGCTGTGCGCGTGAGCGTTTCACACCTGACTACTACGCTAGTCAAGCGAGCGACCGAAACGACATTAGATATTTGTTAAATCGTGATATCCGCGTGAAACCTGTACGTAAAATAGTTATACAATTGGATAGGTTTTATCGTGGGCGAATTGTGCGCGTGGGCGGTACCAAATCGATTTATTTTGTCGGTAAAGTCTGCGCGGCGAACACGGTAGGTTAGTTGACCGCGGGGCCGAGCGAGCGCTGAGCTGACAGTAGGCCGGCGACGTCACAGTGGGCCGGTTGAGCCTTCCTTCGTTCGATTCAGGCAGGCTCTCTATTCATTTTACATGTAGCAAGGTAAATATTTCTATGCGAGTGTCAATTCGAATTCGTGGCTCCAAGTGCGTGCAATTGTCGACAGCGATCTGTGATACACGTTTCTCGTTTCTTTTTGTTTTTTTTTTTTTTTCTTTCTCTTCGACACGAAACACTTCGTCGAGGGTGTGAAGAAGTTTTTTTTCCTCGTTCGTGCTCGTTCCTGTTACATTTCACGACACATAGTGGCTACTGCTACTGTTGTTGTTGTTGTCGCCGCTGCTGTTTGCTGTCACGAGCGATGCTCGTGGAAAAAACAAAGAACGAGAAAGAGAGAGAGAGAGAGAGAGAGAGAGAGC
>SMSQ01025710.1:62462-87996 GCA_019453375.1 Ctenoplectra terminalis
GGAGTTTTTTTGGTCCAACGACGCCTATGGCTCTACGAATCGCGAGATCTGCGAGGGAAACGTGCGCCGTCTCTGTATGTGTGGCTGTGCGCGTGAGCGTTTCACACCTGACTACTACGCTAGTCAAGCGAGCGACCGAAACGACATTAGATATTTGTTAAATCGTGATATCCGCGTGAAACCTGTACGTAAAATAGTTATACAATTGGATAGGTTTTATCGTGGGCGAATTGTGCGCGTGGGCGGTACCAAATCGATTTATTTTGTCGGTAAAGTCTGCGCGGCGAACACGGTAGGTTAGTTGACCGCGGGGCCGAGCGAGCGCTGAGCTGACAGTAGGCCGGCGACGTCACAGTGGGCCGGTTGAGCCTTCCTTCGTTCGATTCAGGCAGGCTCTCTATTCATTTTACATGTAGCAAGGTAAATATTTCTATGCGAGTGTCAATTCGAATTCGTGGCTCCAAGTGCGTGCAATTGTCGACAGCGATCTGTGATACACGTTTCTCGTTTCTTTTTGTTTTTTTTCTTTTTTTTTTGTTTTTTTTTTTTTTTCTTTCTCTTCGACACGAAACACTTCGTCGAGGGTGTGAAGAAGTTTTTTTTCCTCGTTCGTGCTCGTTCCTGTTACATTTCACGACACATAGTGGCTACTGCTACTGTTGTTGTTGTTGTCGCCGCTGCTGTTTGCTGTCACGAGCGATGCTCGTGGAAAAAACAAAGAACGAGAAAGAGAGAGAGAGAGAGAGAGAGAGAGCACCGCGTCAACCACAATTTTCGTCAGTCCCATCGTCTACACCGCGAAAAGAAAAGAACACAAGCACAGGCAGGACACGGAACACGCACTTCGCACCCACGATCCGATCGTGTGCACGATCATTGGATTTTCCATCGAGAACCTCTCTCGTCGTCCGAACAGCGCGCCCGAGACACGTGAAATCGCACGGTTGACAGTTACCGTGGCGCGGACGTCAGTGGATCGTGAATCGTTTCTCGCAACGCATCGTAACCACCGTTCGACGTTGATCGACCTTGTGCTGTTTAACTTTTGGCAAACGTTTTCGAAGCATCCGTACGCGTGCGGTGTTAACGATTCGACAGTTTTTTTTTTCCAATTTCTTCCACGCGATCCTTCTCTGTCCATGTTATGCCGCGATTCCAAGTGTTCGTGTGTACGCGACGCACGAAATCCCGATCGAATCCTACGCGCTAATTAACACACGTAAATCTCGCTGGGTGCTCCAAATAGCGATTCGAAACGTTTCTGGCACGAGCGTTAAGCTGGCTCGGAAAAATTCGTTACGCCGCGCGTTGATACGCGAAGACACGTGACAAGTGAAAAGTGCAGAAGGTAATCGATCGCCGCGATAGCGCACGGCTCTATCGATGCTCGATCGACGAACCTTTATCGGTCTGTAAAAGAGAAAAAAAAGAAAGAAAAAAAAAAAAAGAAAAAATGCGCTCCAATCGCGCAGCATGACGCGAATCAATCGGAAAAGTATATCGCCGCGGAACGGCGCGCTCGAATGCGGAGAAAAGTAAACAAAAGTTAAACGCACTCGTGAAAGCAACGTCGGTCGACGATCGTGTCACCGATTAAAACCGGCGTTGACGTAGAGGAAGATTCCCGTGGAATTTCGTGGCCGGGATGCGGCTCGAACAAGTGCGAAGATGAGAGAGCGAGGGATCGAGGAGTGCGTCGGCAGCACGCATCGTGAGACAGCGTGAACACGTACGCGTGCATCGTCCACGCACCGACGATTCACCTTGACAATGGCACCCGGAGACGCTTTATCGATGACAGATTCCGAAAAGTTGGCTGAAAGTACGTTCGTAAGCTGTGTTTAACCTACGAGAGCTACCTAACCTATACTTGGCGGCGCGGCCTGGCCGCTGTCAAGCGCGCGACAAGTGAGCCTACCGTTCGTTACGGACGAGATGTCGTGTATAAAAACGAGTCACGAACGACACGCTGGATCGGATTGGATCGAACGAGGAAAAGAACGCGAGCCGGCCGTGGGTTCGTTCGGATCGCGTCTCAATTGGTGTTGAAGCGAAACGTGAGGCGAAGAGTGCGTGTTCCGTGAGCCGCCAACGGCGGGACCAAAATATCACACGTGCGTCGGGAGAGTAAGCCGAGATTTTTGGAGGACGACGCCAGTCAAGTGGGCGATCGGTGAGCATCGCTTTTCGGGTGAGCGACCAAAAAAAGCTGAATGCGAGAGAGAGAGAGAGAGAGAGAGAGAGAGAGAGAGAGAGAGAGAGAGAAGAATCTTCGCGGGGTATCAGGTAGATCGTTCTCCCTCCGAACCGCAAGAATCGAACGGTTCGTCTCGCGTGTCACGCTGTCGCGTCGTTTTCCCGCATCTTCTAGCCACTTCGCGACCGCGACTGTTTATTGACAGCTAGAAATTCCTGTGACTCGTGGCTCGCCCACGATCGTTCAATTTTAACCGACACGCGAGACCAGTCGTCCGCTAATGATAAAGTCGATCAACATCCGCAGTTAGCTTGGAAAGCTCCCTATGATTTCTCGTTTCTCGTTTGGAAAACGGGAAAGGAACGAGAATCACCGACGTTACGTATCTAACGGATTTTCGGTTACCCGTTCGAAACCCGATTTCCTCGACGACGCGAAAAGGACGACGAACGGTGGTGAATCGAGAAACACGAGGATAGTTTGGTTTTCCGTGGGGGAAGCAGAGAAGGTAATCAGGGCGAGAGCGTGGGTAAACCTCTTTCAGTCGTACGGCCCTGCATGTTAAACAGCATAGACGTTTGACGTTTCGTGAAGGTCGCGTGCTCTAGTACTCTCCTTCTCGCACCGTCGACCGCCTATGTGCCTATCTCGCTCGCTCTTACGCCGTCTCTGTCGCGCACTTTTTCTCTTTCCATCCGTCTCGCTGCAACTATAACCGTCTCTCTTACACCACGTCTTTCCGTCGTCGTTTCACCGTTGCCCGCCTCTATTACGTCCATCCGTCTCGCCCTACGCACATGTACGCACGTACCGTTGGACATTTAACGATCGTTACGCGTAGAAATTGTTGCGGCTCATTGCTTTCCGGGAAGTTCTGAGAATTTTCCACGAAGTTGCCGCGTCCACACGACCGTACGCTCGTCCCGTCCTCGCGCGGATTTTCACGACGTTATCGACGCGTACGTGACATTGAAGATCTTGGAAGGAAATGGCTGGCACTACGGTCTTTACAGGGTGACGCCAGCGAAAATAGCGTTTCCCGGAAGAATAAAAGTGGCTCGGTTCTCTCGTCCCGCGAACAATGTTTTTTCTCTTGTCTCGATATTTTTATTTCGTTAATTTTTCGTCAATTTTTCGTCCATCTTTCATCGATCTTTGGTTAATTTTTCATCAATGTTGCGTTGTAAAAGTAAATCAGAATATAGGGATCGCAGCGACGCGTGTAGAAAGCACTTTCATCTGCTTCGAAAACCACGCTCGCGCAATTGTTGTTACGACTTGAGAAACGCGTACGAACTTAGAGCCCACGTTCCCCGTAAATTCACTTTCTACGCGACCGAATAAATCACGAAAATCTGTTGCGATATACGAGGTGCTCGTACGCTTGTAGTATCGCATATTGCCCTTTTTACGTTGACGCGGTGTTACATATTGTGCGAAACAGTATTTGTCGAGTTGAGAAATTCGACGTCGAGGAAGTTGCGTTTCGTATCGGTCGACGCGAAATCGAGGAAACTTGGCCCACGAAACCGCACGATTCGCGCCAGTTTAGATCGATCTTGGTTTTTACGAGGAAAACAAGGTATGGGGAGTGTTTGAGGTAATTGGGAAACGGAGGAATTTACATTTTGGATAACTTTTACAGAGCAGTTTAAAATCTTGAAATTTTCAAAATTATTCTTCCCGTTTAACACTAGAACTACCGAAATGGTCAAAATGACTGATTCGCAATTTCTCGTATAAATTCTATAAGTTCTATAAATTCTATAAATTCTGTAAATTCTATAAATTCTATAAATTCTATAAATTCTATAAATTTATAAGGATGCATTTTTAAGAATTGATTGTGTTTTTCCGTATGAATTATTCATCTAGTATTTTTGTTCAAACAATTACTATTCTGAATTCTTTGGTTGAAACAGGGTATGCTTTAATCGTCGGTGGTTCTAGTGTCAACAGTTAACGCTTGACGCTAAGTCGTACTATTTCGTGCTACACGAAATACATAACATTACGAAACTTCCACTTTGTGTTGAATTTTTAGAAGGAATTTCAACATTCCGGTTTAAGAACATCGATATCGAATAAAGATTTGATGGTTCGGAAGGAAATATAAAAAGCTACTATAGGCGATACATTAGGATTTCAGTGACAGTAATCTCGCAAAGTTTGGAAGGTTTGAAAGTTGTCCGATGCTTGTCGTTAAACACAAATGTTTCGTATTATGCGAAACAATATTTTCGCAACGTTTGATTCTTAAAGAAGAGTTGCAATATTCTAAACTTGACGAAATCGCATTTTACATCGCTCGATACGGAATCTCTGTATCCTATCTTCTCTATAGCCGNGAAGGAATTTCAACATTCCGGTTTAAGAACATCGATATCGAATAAAGATTTGATGGTTCGGAAGGAAATATAAAAAGCTACTATAGGCGATACATTAGGATTTCAGTGACAGTAATCTCGCAAAGTTTGGAAGGTTTGAAAGTTGTCCGATGCTTGTCGTTAAACACAAATGTTTCGTATTATGCGAAACAATATTTTCTCAACGTTTGATTCTTAAAGAAGAGTTGCAATACTCTAAACTTGACGAAATCGTATTTTACATCGCTCGATACGGAATCTCTGTATCCTATCTTCTCTATAGCCGCCGATAGCCTATGTCGAGTATACATTTTCCTATCTCGGAAACATAAGTGCCGACTCTTGTGTACCATTTACATTCCGTTCGATTCGAAAAGGAATTAAACAATATACGAGATTGCGTACGTACCGCGAATATAATAAACACTGTAGCGAATATGATAAAAAAGCAGAATCCGGAGCGCAATAATTACTGTTACCACTTCACCGTCTACTTTCGGTTTTTCTTAATCGAGCATCGCATTCCACCCGAACCGCTCCGAAAGAGGAACCAAAAGAAAAAAAAGAGAACCACAAATTAAATTTCTTTCCTCGCGGGAGCTTGAAAAAGCGACCGGTAGAAAGTAAGAAACTTCTTTCTGGCTTGGATTATGAAAAAGTTCTCTAGATTTCATGGGAAAGAACCAGGAAGAAAGGGAGCAGCGGATTCGCCACGGTTTATCGAACGGAACCGTGCCTCTTCTTCGATTACGAACGTGTCATTCGCGATACGCGTTAATAGATTGGGAGTGTCGGATGATCAGCTGTTAGCTTGTTCCCTGGTGGTGTAAATCGTACGTTTCGCAGAGGCCCGCGTAGCTCGAAGCGTTTTGTGGAAACGCAAAAATAGCGTCGGGCCGACCTGTTACGAAAGAGAGCCGCTCGGTATTTTGTACATTTTCTGGACTGATTAATACGCGAAGGCATTCCCTGGCCGACCGCTCGGGTCGTTAACCACTGATAAATCAAAGAAATTGACGGGAGGCATACTTTCGCGACGATTTTTCAGCGTTACGCTCGCTCGATGCTCACTTTTGTTGCGATTTTTTTGGCATGTGACTAGCGCAGATAGAATTCATCCGATGTTGCACGATAAAAGGCGCGTTTGGATTTAATTCGTTTGAATTGTACAGTTTTTCGCGATTAGAGTAACATTTGATAACAGTCTCTTGTATTTTATCAATATTTTTTTTTATATTCGCGTCTATTTCGCTTTGCAAAAAAGTTTAAGTTAAAACTACAGATTCTGTTACTATTTTTTACTATTTTTTTCATTTAACATATTTCTGATGCTAAGATAGCAAGTAAAATAAAATAAAAAAATATTTATAGTTATTTATAAACAGATCTTACAATAATCTTATTAATACAAATATTAGTTTTCCTTCGAGGAGCTCAGAATTATTTCTCGTTTAACAGTAGAATTCCCGACGATTAAATTCTACTTATTTCTACCGAAGAAATTAAAATGAACAGTATGTGAAAAAAAAAATGAAGGAAGGTAGACAAATCTTTATCTATATTTTTAACAGAAAATCACGGGAAATCTCTCTAAAAGCATCGTAGTTAATTTATAAAATTTCCGTAAAATATTAGGAATGGGTAATTTTGACCACTTTGGTAACTCCAGCGTTAAAAGCGACGAAACGAATGCAAATTAAGTAAACGGAGAAAGTAATGATTTCGAAAATGAAAGCAAGTAGATTCTGCCATCTTTGATAAATTACACAGAGAGTAATTTCCAAACAAAAACCGAACGAATAAAAATTGACCTGTTAAAATACCTGCAAAGCAAAAGCAACGCCATTAGTTCGTTGTTTACGTTCAAACGAGAAAACGACGCGCGGCAACATCGGTGTCGCGATTAAATTCCACTGAAATATTTTTAAACGTTTGCGTTCGATGGATCTTCGATAAGATAAAATTGAATTGTTCCCGCGATGCTCGCGGGATCACCGTGAGAACCGAGCGAAGAATTTACATCGACTACTCGTTTTCAAACGACCGTACGAAATCATTGTCGAATAATAAGGAAAAAAGAAAAAAAAAAGAAAAAAAAAGGGGGAAGAAAAATGAGATACGGAGGGGGTCCGATAAGAGACGTATCGCTCTGTTTCGAGAGATTGCTGCTCTCGCGATTCACCGGGAAGCACACACGAAATCGTGCATACGTGCATCTGCTCACATTCTTAGCGCGGGTTATCGATTTATAATCATAATCGAAGCAGATAAGAGGCGGCCGCTCGTCGAGACTGTTCGCCGAGATACCGTTCATTTAAAACGTAGCCGTTCGTAATGAACGATGTTTCAGCGACGGTTTAAAACACCGGTTCTCCGTGTCTCGATAGATTATTCCGATACGAATACAAGATTGTACGCGACACTTTCAAGCGATCGTTTTCGCGCGCTTTTCACCAGCCGTCGCGCGAGATCGTCCCCTCCGCGATCGTTTGAAATTATTATACCGNGCATACTTTCGCGACGATTTTTCAGCGTTACGCTCGCTCGATGCTCACTTTTGTTGCGATTTTTTTGGCATGTGACTAGCGCAGATAGAATTCATCCGATGTTGCACGATAAAAGGCGCGTTTGGATTTAATTCGTTTGAATTGTACAGTTTTTCGCGATTAGAGTAACATTTGATAACAGTCTCTTGTATTTTATCAATATTTTTTTTTATATTCGCGTCTATTTCGCTTTGCAAAAAAGTTTAAGTTAAAACTACAGATTCTGTTACTATTTTTTACTATTTTTTTTATTTAACATATTTCTGATGCTAAGATAGCAAGTAAAATAAAATAAAAAAATATTTATAGTTATCTATAAACAGATCTTACAATAATCTTATTAATACAAATATTAGTTTTCCTTCGAGGAGCTCAGAATTATTTCTCGTTTAACAGTAGAATTCCCGACGATTAAATTCTACTTATTTCTACCGAAGAAATTAAAATGAACAGTATGTGAAAAAAAAAATGAAGGAAGGTAGACAAATCTTTATCTATATTTTTAACAGAAAATCACGGGAAATCTCTCTAAAAGCATCGTAGTTAATTTATAAAATTTCCGTAAAATATTAGGAATGGGTAATTTTGACCACTTTGGTAGCTCCAGCGTTAAAAGCGACGAAACGAATGCAAATTAAGTAAACGGAGAAAGTAATGATTTCGAAAATGAAAGCAAGTAGATTCTGCCATCTTTGATAAATTACACAGAGAGTAATTTCCAAACAAAAACCGAACGAATAAAAATTGACCTGTTAAAATACCTGCAAAGCAAAAGCAACGCCATTAGTTCGTTGTTTACGTTCAAACGAGAAAACGACGCGCGGCAACATCGGTGTCGCGATTAAATTCCACTGAAATATTTTTAAACGTTTGCGTTCGATGGATCTTCGATAAGATAAAATTGAATTGTTCCCGCGATGCTCGCGGGATCACCGTGAGAACCGAGCGAAGAATTTACATCGACTACTCGTTTTCAAACGACCGTACGAAATCATTGTCGAATAATAAGGAAAAAAGAAAAAAAAAAGAAAAAAAAAGGGGGAAGAAAAATGAGATACGGAGGGGGTCCGATAAGAGACGTATCGCTCTGTTTCGAGAGATTGCTGCTCTCGCGATTCACCGGGAAGCACACACGAAATCGTGCATACGTGCATCTGCTCACATTCTTAGCGCGGGTTATCGATTTATAATCATAATCGAAGCAGATAAGAGGCGGCCGCTCGTCGAGACTGTTCGCCGAGATACCGTTCATTTAAAACGTAGCCGTTCGTAATGAACGATGTTTCAGCGACGGTTTAAAACACCGGTTCTCCGTGTCTCGATAGATTATTCCGATACGAATACAAGATTGTACGCGACACTTTCAAGCGATCGTTTTCGCGCGCTTTTCACCAGCCGTCGCGCGAGATCGTCCCCTCCGCGATCGTTTGAAATTATTATACCGCCAATGGTAATTGCTGCAAATCACTGTTGGTACAACATTTTTGTAGGTGTACATAATATCGATGATTAGAAAAATAATTGTTTTTTTTTCGTTTTTTTCTTTTCTTTTTCTTTTTTTTTTTCTTTTTTCAAGAATTTTATAAGTTGTGATGTTTTTTTTTTAAAGGGAGATTTGTAGATCGATGGTTAGGTTTTTTTTGTCGAAAACAAGATATAGTTAGAGGATATTTAAAATTTTATGCATAGCAGGGAAGAATTTGTCTATGATTTCAAATGAAATGATTTGTTAGAAATGTTTTTAATAGAAGATTGGCTCTCTTCGGTTTTATAGCGCGAGAATGTCGTGTTTTATTTAAACAAGTAACATTTATCGTTCCATAGATCTGTCCGCATTCGTTCTTGTCGAAGGAATTTAATTTCTGTTTCAGTTTGCAATTTATGCTGATTGTTATATATCTACGTCTATTATATCCTTTTATTAAGCTGACTATTGCATATTTTAATTATACGTATCTTTTGATAAATTACTACGCCTTACTTACTCTAGTGATCTCTCAATTATGGTAACAACATAATAGATCTTAAATAAATGATGCATAGAGATTAATTTTATTCGACAAACTATAATTTATCATTTAAATTACTCCTCGCGAGATTGACTAACCAAGTATCCCTCATAATTTATTTTTTATTTATCCTAATAAACTCTTACGATTTAACGTTGCTTTCATAAAACAAATCAAACAAAATCAAATACCTTAACGTTACCATAAAATTCACAGCAAGTCGCTTTCTTAGTACAAAAATACAGTTGCTTTCAAAATTCAGCGTACACTTATGGTGATTATGAAAGTCAACGGAAAAATGAATAAAAATATTGATACTTTAGTGCAATACCGCATTACGTATATTCATTGGAGTAGATCAAATAGCAATTCAGAAAAAATGTTTTTGAATAACATTAATTATTTAGCTATATCTAACTAAAAATATAAAATTATCGTTATTTCACTAGCACAAAGTTGAGCGTACATATTTATGACATTATATTATATGTACAGGATTTAATATAACATATTAGTATTTCGTTGCGAAACCTTTATTATCAATTACTGCTTGCAAACATCGCGGCATGGATAGAATTAATTTTCCGACGAAAGATGGCGAAATATTTTCCCATTCTTCGCATAGTTTTGTTTCAAAGTCCCTCTAGTTTGTTAAATTACGTTGTAACATTTCCTATTTCATATAAAATTGCGTTACTGTGTCTAAAATATCTATATTTTCATTCATCTTCCCACCGATTTTTATTACCAACATATACTTTCGTCCTTAAGTCACCGGACATTTGTAATTTTTGAACACAATGTTTATCGAAACAGACTTTCAGTAAGATCTTGAAAGGACAGTATAATTCAGGGATGAGCAACCCGCGAATCTTCAAAGATTTGGCAAAGAAGCAATGTCTTTCTCATTAAATAATCTTTTTCCACGTGTATCTTTCGCTGTGTTTTTTAATAGTATTTCTATTAATGAGCGTTTTATTTCTGCAATTTTTTATACTAGGTTTATTTTGTTAATAAAGAGGTATTTTGAGTTCATCGTCCAGTGTTTGTATTATCATAAGTTTCTTACATGCGGCAACATTTGTAAATTTGTAGCTGGCTCGTTGTAAAAAAAGGTTGCTCATCCNGAACACAATGTTTATCGAAACAGACTTTCAGTAAGATCTTGAAAGGACAGTATAATTCAGGGATGAGCAACCCGCGAATCTTCAAAGATTTGGCAAAGAAGCAATGTCTTTCTCATTAAATAATCTTTTTCCACGTGTATCTTTCGCTGTGTTTTTTAATAGTATTTCTATTAATGAGCGTTTTATTTCTGTAATTTTTTATACTAGGTTTATTTTGTTAATAAAGAGGTAATTTGAGTTCATCGTCCAGTGTTTGTATTATCATAAGTTTCTTACATGCGGCAACATTTGTAAATTTGTAGCCTTGCTCGTTGTAAAAAAAGGTTGCTCATCCCTGTTTTGGAGGATTAAGAAAGAGCGGGAAGACATCTATACGCCATAAATTACTGGAGTCACAGAAACGTTGTCGTTTATCGAAAAAGAAAGGTGGAATATAACCTCTCGCTAGCTATATTTTCTCTCGCTTGTAATAACATATCTACAAATGCACAGTTATTTCCATTATACGAGGTGTGACAAAATTTCGAGGAACAGTCAGACCAAACACCATATTTCGTTTCTACTTTCCAAAAATCTTACGATGCTTCGTAACAAAATACATATAATTTCCACAACAGTAACTTTAGTCTTTAATATCGTCGCTAATAACCACATACTGTAGCTCACACTCAAAATCGTACACCCTATAAAATAGAATAACTTTTTCAAAATTGGACCAAACGACTTGACTTCTTTTGAGAGCTCAGAAGATTTAGTTCGCTAGATGATGTGTAAAACATATTTAGAAAAAACAAAAACTGATCGTAACCGTAAAGAAAACAATAAATGTTACTATTTACAACCTTTTCGTTCTGTCTGTAACAAAAATTTACAAAATACGTTTTGTAGATGCGCGTCAATTATACACGTGCCATAAATTTCATCGAAATCGGATGACATTCACTTGATTCTGCATCAACCAATTTCGATGAAATTTTCAGCGTCTATATATCTGACATAAATCTACAAAATCTATGTTTTACATTTTCAGTTCTGGCTCGAACAAACGAGTTGTAAAAAATTATTTCACTATTTTTCTCGCTACTCGGACCAATTACAATTTTTTCTAAAACTTTTGCATTACGCATCATCCAGTAAACTAATCCTTCCAACTTCTCGAAAAGCGCAAGTCGTTTGTTCCAACTCCAAAAAAGTTATTCTCTTTTAAAACGTGTACGATTTTAGAAGCCACCGTATGTTAAAATCAATTAACAAAAATAAAAATAAAAATAAAATAATAACAGCAAGCTCGCACTTAAAAACGCGCTAACAAACAATAAACGTAGCTCACACTCGAGATCACAATCGAAAAAGGTTGCTCATCCCTGGCATAATTTAAGCTTTTGTACGACGTGAACAATTAGCGAATGGTACATTCATTTTCTTAACTGTAACATAAATTTTTCTTTACTTCAAATTTATCGCGCGTCCGATGACTTACGGACGGGAATGCTAAGTGTACGCTGAATTTTTCGAGCAACTGTACGTGAGTTACTCATAAATAACCAGAGCTAAAAGTAAGTGCACTTGCATATCTCTTACAACGGCAAATGCACCAACAAACGCGATGGTCCCGGGCTTCCGGTTAGCGTGGCCCATTGAGTACACGCGCGCATCGAAATCGCGAAACAAATGGAGCCGACGGAACGCAAAAAGAATAGAGCGCGGTAACGGATAGTTCGTCGACGCGCGGTGGTTGTGTCGTTTCGTCGTTTCGCTGCGCGGGGGCGGAGGCGGTCGGAAGAGTCGGAGGTGGAGGGAAGCTGAAATCAAGTTTCACGTGGAAACGGTTTGATTGGCGGCGTTCCACGAATGATTTTCGATCTACAACGCGAGGCGGTTGTCTCCCGACGGTCGCATCGATACGCGATCATTTTTTTGAAACGGGACCGAGACAGGCACAGAGGCTCTGGCTGCGTGGGAGATAGAGACGTAATGATTGCAATATTCCGTTAGTAATTGCTCCAGTCGGCCGCACTGTTGAAACGTCATTCGCGCGACCCGTAGATTTGTTTTTCCCCTCCCGGTTTTCCGGTCTCCGTCGCTGTTCGGGCTGAAATGTCATTCGCGAACCGCAGCGTTCGTCCCCTCGCGCTTGTCTCTATCTCTTTCTCTCCCCGACTAACTATGCCCCGAAACACGCCGCGTTCCCAATGCCATTCATCGCTATCGAAATCGATACGTGCCATTAAATGTTGGTAATGCGTTTAAAACGTGCGAAATCCACGGAAAGGCAGCCGTTTAATTAGATCCAACAAACTTTTTCATTATTCTACGTCCTCGGCCATGGTGGATTGATTGTCACCCTGTTTCGATAGTTTCTGCGTCCGCGTGATGTATGGTCAACAGCGATTTTTCGGACCGGGAAAATTGTACGCTCGCGATTCGATGGATTTTACGGGCGAAAGTTTGAGATCATCGGTTCCGGTATTATGGTTTTGACGTTTCTGCGACCGTGGGATGACTCGTTTGTTAGTGGGTTAGTTATTGAATTGTTGAAATGCTCGTTGAAACGAAGCGTATCGGTGGTAATAAAACGCGTCCGTCTATTCGTTGAGATAATATAAGAGTGGGACCGAGTGTGGCTGTTTCTTTATTCTGAGATCGGTCATTTTTGCAGTTTACGAGTATGGATATATTAACCTGTTAACTGGGTCATTTTTCGATCAGAAGCTCCTTTATACTTTGAGTTAATATATAGAAAATATATATATATATATAGATAATAGAAAATAATACATTTTAATTGGGTCGATTTTAATCATTGCGAATGTAAGTCTAATGTAACGTATTTTTTTTTATAAATATATAACGATGCACTAAAAAGTAAATCAATGTGAAAATAAATGATTACGTCCAAAATATCGGCAGTCCGCGTGACGAGTTTACTCGTCTTACCCGGTTAACAGGTTAATGGAATTGTGATACGTTTTTAGTTTGATAGATGATGTTAGAAACGATGATGTTAGAAACAATGATGTTAGAAACGATGATGTTATTGATAGTTGGATTTGTTAGATATGATGCAAAACATTGAAGTAAATATGTATGTATAAATGGGAAGTTTTTTTTTAATTTTGTACATTGTGTTGAATAAGATTGGAAAGGATTGGTTACTAGGAATGTTAAAATAAAAATTATTGTGAAGATAAACTATAGAGAAGCTTCGATTTTTCTTTCATTTTAAAATAAACGCATACGAATACTGAAGAACGAAATCTGTAAAATGTAGCAATTTATTGAGAACGCTGTTGAAAAAGAGCTTAACAGAAACATTTTTCTAAAATTAGCGCGAAAAATGTAGTATTATAAATATTAAGCTTTTAAGAAACTATTTTTTTTTTTTTTTTTCGAGAAACAAAAATATTTACTATTAAACTGTAATAGAAGAAAAAAAGATCCGTTTCACTTTATTATTTGAAACTAGGATATTCTTTTATGGAATATTGAAAATGAAAATGGAAAATTGAAACTGTTCCCGTCTACATTGCAGTGGAAAGTTTTAATTTTAAAAATGTACGACATTTACGATGATCCAACGTTTTCGAAATTTCTAACGAACGAATTCTTTTTTAGGACAAAATCGTTCCTCGTGCAACACTTCATCCAATTTTCTCTCGCGTCCTCTATTTTTTAGTTTCTCATATTTTTTTGGTTATTCGCTTAAAAATAATGTAAGAAGTCGGAAAATTGAAATTAATCTCCAAACATGATATACAATATCTTATAACGTATCATTAATTTATCCTATTGTAATAAATTTCTGATAAAGCTTCAAAATTCGTCGATACGACGGTACGCGTTGATTCCCGTCGCATTAGTTTTGTTCAGTAATCTAGATATTCTAAAGAGACAAAATTGCATATTAATAACTACGTTGAAATTTAATTTTGCAATTTTTAGCACACATGTAACTCTCTGAATAACAATTTCCTTATTTTAGGTGACATT
Source organism: Ctenoplectra terminalis (assembly GCA_019453375.1). NCBI lineage: Eukaryota > Metazoa > Arthropoda > Insecta > Hymenoptera > Apidae > Ctenoplectra > Ctenoplectra terminalis. The sequence goes on from SMSQ01025710.1 coordinate 76,698, forward strand.
AATTAACATAAGATCACTGTTACACTATTTTTAATGTTTCTTTAAAAAATAGCATCTTTAGAAAATTAATGTTTCTTTAAAAAATAGCTATACAAAATCACACGAACGTGACAGCGACCGTCAATGTGTTAAGTAAAAGTATTTTACAAGTCATTCAGAAGTTCTATTACTTAGATTATTATTATTCAATATTTTATTTAATAAAACCTTGATAGAGTGTTTGTTATTAATTATTGTAAGCTTTCTGGTATGTAAAAAAAGGTTACAATATTATCAGTTTGTCATTAATTTAATTGATCCGAAAATCGTAAAATCTGATAATGATATAAAACTCCAACAGTATTCTTGAATTCTTCGCGTAAAAGCTATTAGGTTAATCTGTAAAAGAATGTCTATGTGTCAGTCGAAATGTAATCTTTAACCCTCGGCTGATAAGACGGGGTCAAAATGAGTAATTCTGTTCTTTCAACATGTAATATCTGGTTGAAGATTACGACAGTCTACCTGGAATTGTGTGCACTTTATCCTCAATCGATATCCGAATAATAAAAAAAATTCGAAAAGCGTTAAATTTGACTTGATATTTGAAAATAATTTTTTATACCAACTTTGCAATTTACAAGTGCGTGAAAGATTAATTTATCATTTAACTTTCTTTATTTGATTAAATTGTGTTTCTCACCTACTTTTGATCGTAATACTTTCATATGAAGGATTTTGAGTAATAATTACTTTAATATAACGCTGTTTCTTGAAATATCAATGAAATATCAGGTCGGTACAATAATCCTATATCAAACATGCAATTAGTATTTCAGACACAATTTTTGGTGTAATACTTAGAAACATGTATTTTTTAACACTAGAACTATCAAAGTGGTCAAAATTACCAATAAATGTAATTTCTTATATCAATTTTATAAATTCACTGTGGCGCATTTTTGAAGATTTATCGCGATTTTCTGTAAAAAATCAAGATAGAGATTTATCTTCGTTGCATTGTGCAATTTTTTATACAGAACTACCACAGCGATCAAACTGACCAATTCGTGATTTCTTATATCAATTTTATAAATCTACTGTGGCGCATTTTTTAAGATTTATCGTGATTTTCTGTAAAAAGTAAGGATAAAGATTTATCATCCTTGAATTGTGTAATTTTTTATACAGAACTACCAAAGTGATCAAACTAACCAATCCGTAATTTCTTATATCAATTTTATAAATTCACTGTGGCGCATTTTTCAGGATTTATCGTGATTTTCTTTAAAAAATAAGTATAAAGATTCGTCGCTCTTCCACCGTATAGTTTTTTATACTCTTCATTTTAATTACTTTTTGTACAAATATCTATACTTCAATCATCCGTAACTCCATAAATCAACGTACTCTCCGCAATCATTAAAACAACCATGTACATCTTTTTGGACGAACTAAGAAAAAGAACAAAAATATTAACACGAAACGACTATACAGTTAACCCATTCAGTACGAAGGACATAACATCTAAAATATAATAGTAAGGATATAATACATATAAACACCCTAAAAACTGAATTAATCATTCCCTGCAAGCATCCAGGAACGTTCTCCACAGCAAACAATTATTTACATATTTCACATCACAATTGATAATAGAGAATATAAAAATTCTTCTACGCACATTTCCGCTATGTTAACAAACACCGCATCGGTCTATATACCAAGAGCGCTTCCAGTTCGAAGAACACCGCAGAGAAAGGGTTAATTACGATACACTCAACAAATGTTTTAATTATTTTCCGCGCCAAACATTAAGCGCACGATTTCCATTGAACGGGCCGTCACGCAACGCGCAACGGATCGCCAGTCTCGCGACAAGAAGCTGCGACCAAAAGATTTATTTCTCCTCGTCGCTTCTCCATGGAGCTCGAAAATAATTTTTCCATGGCCACGCTCACGCCGCCGCGAGCCTTTTTTTTTTCTGGCGTGCAACGGCCGATAAGCACCGGCGATCACGGGCGCAAAAGGAAGCCGTCGCAAAAAGCTTACCACGGGGATTAGTCATTGGTAACCGAGCGAGCTTTTTCGCAGCGAGGCGATTCCCGCAGTCGTGACCGTCGCCTTGGCTGATTTATGGCGAGCCATCGTTATTTTCGCCTAGCTTACCCTAGCTCTCGCCCTACCTTGTTTCTCTCTTTCTCTGGCTTTCTCTGCCTCTCCATCGGCACCGTCTCTTCTTCCTCCTGTTCTTCGTGCCTTTTTCTTTTCCTATCCTCCATTTCGCGCTCCGTCTCCTTCTGGAACGCTCAGCTTCCGCCTGCTTTCTCTTGCTCCCTTTCTACCAGCTCGTCCATCTCTTCCTTTTTCTTTTTCCTCTTGCACACGCGCCGCCTGGATTTCCTACTTGATTCGCATTTAAACGTGGGTGGGAGAGAGGCCGGTCGTTACCCACTGGCTAACGACGACTGGGTGCTGGCAGACACCTCTTATCCCATGGAATCTCCCGAGCGAGCGAAGTCGTGGCGAAAAGTCAGAACCCACCGGTGAACCGCTCTTTGCCCTTAAAAGGGACACCTTAGAATCGATTCGACCATGGATCCGCTACCACCCTGGCGAACACGATTCCCTTCCAGTTTTGTCCGATTAATCGACGCTTTTTGTCGCTCGTCGGCGCTATCGAGCAAGGAGACTCGAATGGAATCAATTCGATACCGTAATTGCAATTTGCCGCGATGGTTAAGGCCGGTTCGTATCGTAGGTTTGTTATATTAATCGCCAACCGTCTAAAATGCAACGTGTTTGAACTCATTGCGACGTTGTGTGTACGGTAGTGGCCACAGAAATTGCACTACCTTGCAGTACCGTGTGAACTGTTGATAAGGAGTTATGACCGTAAGCTGTGAAACAATTGAAAGTTAAGATTTTAGTTGAGTTAAAAATTATTAAAAGATCATGTTAACACGTTAAGCGCCACGCCGGTCCTTGCGGGCCGACGTTGATATTTTCGTTTACGCGTCGTTGGCTTCTGAGAACTGACAGTATCAATTTCAAAAAGTAATACCTTATAATTTATTAATTGGTTCCATTAAATCACATCAAACAGAGATACGACTGTTCTTTGCAGGCCTCTACATTTTTCTTCTTAACCAGACCCACCAAATGCTTTTCAATTAGTATCGCACCACACAGACTAACGGAAAGTCGACCGAAATCGGCGTGGCGTTTAACGCGATAATAGAATTTAGTATAATTAGAAAGTTTGCGATGTATTTAAATGATCGATGAACTGTGTTGTTCAGAAGTGGTGCAATTTTATTGGCTACTGTAAATATCTGCATTTAGTAACTGTGAATAGTAGAGGAAAGGGTAATGTGTAGCTCCAGTTTGTTTTATGGAGTTTATCTCAGAAATTAATGCATCAAATGACTTGATTTTTGTTTTAATTGCATTCTTCTTTTATATCTAAGAACTTCGAATGAAAGAGAAAATATTTAATTACAACATTTTATCTTAATTTGAAAGAATGAAGTTTCTCACTGTAGGGTCTTTGTGCGGGTTATATGGAACCTTGATTCTCTCGAATGGAAATTTTGGTTTAATATAAAAATAGAAGATTGATGCCAGACCACTGTGTTTTTATGTGTTTACCTGCATTTTTTATTTTATAAAATTTTTTTTTCTAGAACGTGTTAAATAAAATTCGTGTAAAAAATATAGTTATATATTTTTGAATCAGAAACAGCTGAAGAAACATTAATTGTACATGCATATTTATGTCATCTTATTTATAATATTATTTATAATATTATTCACAGTATGAAATGTCGTTTCTTTAAAATTTGCATTCGGCAAATTGTTGTGGAAGGAAGAAGCTGTAAAAGCAGCATTCAAAGAATTTTTTTATTATAGAACTTACGATTTTTATAAATCTTTATAAATCCGGGATAGTTCGACCACCGGAAAAGACTGATCAGTATTAATATCTCAAAATAAAACAAATAAATCGGCTTATTATTATTCTCGTACTGACAATTGTCGCAAAACCATACATACATTATAAATTACATTTAAAGTTTCGTGCATACTAGAAAGTAAAACTAGAACTATTTCGAAACCTTCGTGAACGAGGATTGGGTTAAATCTGTGAGGTGTGGATGTTGTTTCAGGATGGATGCTCTAAGCATGGGAACATTTGTGATTTAAGTGAAAAATTTAAGAAAAAGCAATGTATCAACTAATTTTCTCCTATATTATATTTTCTATAAGCTACATTTTTTGGTATTTTTCAAAGTTGGTCGCTAGCGATTGGTGGACGCTCTAATCCGAACATGCGGGTGAAACCGTCCATTTGCAATGTTGGTATTTCTTGATTAAAAAAGAAATAAATACTTTAATACGTCACAAAGTATGATTTGTATATATTCTAAGTTACTTATGCGCTGCTTTAATTTCTCCAAAACAACAAAAATGTAAAAAAGCAACAATGCAATGGTTTATTTCCAAAAAGTGGTCCAACTATCCCGGACTTGTCCCATAACAATTAACAATAAAGTCTAAAAAAAGTTTCAAATATTCTTAGAACCAGTCATCGTCCAGATTAAAAGGAAATGTGAAAGGAGCATCGTTTTTAGCAAAGCTAACCCTCAATAAAGATCCGCAATGTTGGTATTTCTTGATTAAAAAAAGAAATGAATACTTTAATACGTCGCAAAGTATGATTTGTATATATTCTAAATTACTTCTGCGCTCCTTTAATTTCTCCAAAACATCAAAAATGTAAAAAAGCAGCAATGCAATGGCTTCTTTCCAAAAAGTGGACGAACTATCCCGGACTTGTCCCATAACAATTAACAATAAAGTCTAAAAAAAGTTTCAAATATTCTTAGAACCAGTCATCGTCCAGATTAAAAGGAAATGTGAAAGGAGCATCGTTTTTAGCAAAGCTAACCCTCAATAAAAATCCACAATGTTGGTATTTCTTGTTAAAAAAAGACATCAAGATTTTAACGTATTGCAAACTATGATTTATATATATATTCTAAATTACTTATGCGCTCCTTTAATTTCTCCAAAACAACAAAAATGTAAAAAAGCAACAATGCAACGGTTTATTTCCAAAAAGTGGTCCAACTATCCCGGACTTGTCCCATGACAATTAACAATAAAGACCAGAAAAAAGTTTCAAATATTCTTAGAACCAGTGATCGTGCAAGTTAAAAGGAAGTGCGAAAGGAGCACGGTTTTTAGCAAAGCTAACCCGAATAAAAATCCGTGGTTTGCGGTTAGAAACAGCAGAAAAATTTGGAAAGTCGCCCTCGTAACAATCAGGCGGAGATTCGCGCCGTTTCTCGTCCTATTCCCGCGACTTTCTCTCGATTACGTGCACGAGATAGCCTCGACGATCGATTGTGCTCGCGGGATTCAGCGCAAAAGCTGGTTACGCGTCGTAGAAACAAAGCGTAAAATTATTAATACGACCGCCGATTACGCGTGGCCTCTCTGCGGTTTCGATCGTCGCGGACCAGCGGCTCGGTGATCGCAAGAATTACCGTTTAATTATTATTTCCCGTGGCTCTAATGGCCGTCACCTCGCGATATTGCCGTCGTTCGCGCGATTTCGTTTTATAATACGCTCGATCACGGCTTTTGTTCGCGAATCGTGTCGTCATCGCGTTCAAACGTGTTACTTCTTTCCGTTTCCGGTGCTCCTTTGACGAAAAATAAGCATTTTACTGGACGATGATTGGGAATTGTAACGATCGACGGCTTTCGCTAATTTTTGAATACTTCATTTGTGGGAAGTAACTTTAACTCTACGCTTTAACTCTACGCTTTTCAAATTTTTTTCAATCGCACAGTTGTTTGGGGAAAAAAATTCCTAATTTTTAAACAAGCATATCTTCCGCGACAAATTGTAACGAGAAAATTGATACAGTAACGACAATTTTTTTATTTTTTTTTTTTAAATTAAGAAATTTCTCAACGAACAGAAAACACAATTTTGTCAAAATTTTTCAGAGCCTGTAGCGGGGTTAAAAAATTTACAAAGGAAGCATTTTTTCTCTTTGAGCTACGAAGCTGTTAAATACATAATGTAACACGCGGTTTGAGTTCTGTTACGTCTGCGATTATTATTTCTCTTCGTTTTGTGTATTCTTAGAATAAGAATTGGATTTAGAAATCTCTTTATTTTCGTTCTTTCTTTTATTTGTGTTCGCAAAAATAGAAAACGAGAAAATTTTATTTTAAACTATCGAATCGTTCTTTGTTTAATTTCTCTTTTTCTTTCAGAATTTTTTTTCTTTAAATAATTGAGATACATTATAAAATCCTAATGTTTTCAAAGTAAAATATAGAAATTCCATTACTTTTTCAAAACGAAACGTATTTTAAGATAGAAAATTGACTCATCTTTAGCGTACTGTTCGTTTCTTAATACATTAACATAATAACTATTGGAAAATTTTTTATCTATAATAATATATTAGGAGCCGCAATGAAATATTATCTACAATAAAATTTAAAAGACAAAAAACAGATTTATCCACGGTAAAATTTTTTATCCACAGATATTTATATTTTTCATTGACATAGAAGATAAAATAAAATAGAAATACATAAATTAAAATTTCGTTAACTCTCTACAGCGACTTATGACTTAGAAGCTACATGCTCATATATCTTAATATAAAAATATTTCTCAAATTTTATTTTATTCAGTTATCGCTGTACTATTAAATTTTATTATAACACCGTATCGATATCAGATGATTCATTTATAGGAATTATTGGTTCAAAAATTTTTTAATCGAAGCGAATAATTATATTTAATTATAATTTTTTCTGATTAGCGATTCAAATTCCTGTTATAGAGGGTTAACGTATCCCCTCGGCTAGAGTATTCGAACGAAAAGCTCGACATTTCGATTCTCTGTATCAATGTGTTAAAATCGTACCTAGAATTTAATAGCCAAGTTCTCGTATCGCGGTGAAACACAGTATACAAGATAAAGTGCGCAAGGTAAAGCCAAAAGCCAGAGAATTCTTGGAAACACACAAATGACGTTGCAGAATATGCTATGCAATCCTTTCTATCAGGGTCTCGTTACGTTCGTGAAATCATTTGATTCGCGTCTTGACGCATTAAGACGATACGGAATTTCGACTATCTCACGTCGCGTCACGATTTACTGACATCATTGGGAGCAATTTTTAAAAAACCCTCAGTTACGAAACTCGCGCTCGCAGTGATACTTTTCGTGTGCGTTACGTGGTTTATTAATACATATCGGTTGATAGTTTATCGCTTCTCATTTAAAATAATTATGAAGAAATATAGCGAATTGGGATACGAGATATTTTGGTTAAATCAATTTTTTTCGTTAATAGACTGATTAAAAAGAATATCTGCAAAAAGGTAACGTGGATCACGTGTATCGTATTATTATTATACGTATATCTATGAATATCGTAGCTGTATTATTAAAGTGAATGTAGAGTAGACCGAGGCAAATTGGATAATTTTCTTTCCATAGCGAAAAAGTAATAGTAAATATTTAGAATGTTAACTTTTTATTATATATTCGTAATTAGTAAAATAACTAAACTAGTAAATTAGCGAACAATTAAAATAGTATATTACTAAATAACTAAACTAGTAAATTAGTGAATAACGAAACTAGTAAATTAGTAAATAACTAAACTAGTAAATTAGCGAGTAACTAAACTAGTAAATTAGCGAACAACTAAACTAGTATATTACTAAATAACTAAACTAGTAAATTAGCGAACAACTAAACTAGTATATTACTAAATAACTAAACTAGTGAATTAGTAAATAACTAAACTAGTAAATTAGCGAACAACTAAACTAGTATATTACTAAATAACTAAACTAGTGAATTAGTAAATAAATAAACTAGTAAATTAGTGAATAAATAAACTAGTCAGTTAGTGAATAACTAAACTAGTGAATTAGTAAATAACTAAACTAGTAAATTAGTGAATAAATAAACTAGTAAGTTAGTGAATAACTAAACTAGTAAGTTAGTAAATAACCAAACTAGTAAGTTGGTAAATAACTAAACTAATAAATTTGTGAATAAATAAACTAGTAAGTTAGTAAATAACCAAACTAGTAAGTTAGTAAATAACTAAACTAATAAATTAGTGAATAACTGAACTAGTAAATAAAAAATATTAATGATTACAAAATTTTTTTAAAGTTAAAAATCTTTCTTTTGACTGAATTTCTATTTTCTTCCGATTCACCTCGATCTCCATTATACTTTCAACTAAATTACTAATAATATACTTAACGAGATAATAAGATTATAGGTAATGAAAATTAAAAAAATTAAACAAATTGTAAAGAGATTAGAAATGAAACAATTACGTTCCGAGACTCGCTTCGCGTTTCCGAACGTTTGGTTCGTTTCTGTTGCCATCTTATTCTGTTTATTTGATCCGTTTCCGAGTTTATTTACAATTCAGTACTCAGTACGTGGTTTAAATTTCAAGTGATTTGGTTCGGCAGTTAATCAGATACAGTAACGCGAAGTTATATGTTACAAAATTTTATTTAAAAATCAGTACGATGGAAGAAACGCTCGAACAACGCGTCAACATTAAATTCTGCGTTAAATTATGGATGCAGCCAACAGAAATTGTATAAGTGATTCAACAAACCGGATCTGGTTTTCAATGACTTCTGGTTGTTTCCAAAATTGAAGCAACAGTTGAAAAGAACATCGTTTCGAAAGTGCAGATGGCGCAAAAAGAAACGTGAAACAAATTTTTAAAGTGTTTGCTTTAGAGGACAATAGACTTGCTCTGAACAATTGCAGAGACGGTAGGTGATGACATTGAAACTTTTAACTGTCTAAAAATTGTACCATATACATTGACAGGCACCAGGATTGCATCGATAGTCTTGCAATGTTTTTTTTTTATAACTCAAATTTTTCAAATTTAATGTACTTGACCTATCTTTTTTATCTTTTATATAAATCTATAATCCAAATATTTTTAGTCTTATAAAAAGGGACATATTTGAATGCCATTCTAAATGTAGATTAGTAAAGTTTTAGTTGTTAATGCTATTTTATATGAACTGCAAAATTGACAGTTAATTAACATAATACAGGTAGCCCTCCTACAACACGGCATCTTATAACACGGTTTCGCTATAACACGATTCTTAAATTGCAGGAACCCTCCTGCAACACGGTTTCGCTCTAACACGATAAGAAAATTGCAAAAACTTTTGTACAACACTGTACTTCTATAGCCGCGGTGAGGCTTGCCGTCTTAAGGATACAGTTTTGCGGAAAGTATTTCTTTTTATCTCCGTGGCCTGAAGACAAAAGTGTCTCACGCTTGTACATACATTTATATTTTTAATGAAAATTAAGTTATTTATGTAGAATTAAAAAAAATATTTGTTTTTAATAAGTTTTCGGAACGTAACCCCCCTTTTTGTCCTGGCTCTGGGTCTCATACAACACGGTTTCACACAACACGGAATTTTGTAGGAACCAATCTACCGTGTTATAGGAGGATTATCTGTGTATTGAAGAAGGAGAAGGACTAAAATTTTATACATTTTCACACTTGTAGTAGAATAACAAAAGATGTAACGTTATAATAGGATATATGAGAGATATAATAAGCTTATAATGTAGATAATATATACATGAATTGATAATAAGGTGATATATTGGGTCGAAACAAAAGTTCGTAACGTTTTTCATGTGAAATTCAAAGGCAATGTTAACCCTCTATGGCGTCGTGTGACTTGAGAGTTACACGCTGACGTATTTATATTTAAAAAGAGTTTATTTCATTTAGTTATCACTGTACTATTAAATTCTGTTGCTGTATTACTGTAATGATACCACGATCCATCTATAGCAATTGCTGGTTTAAAAATTTTGAAATCGAAGCAAGAAACTGTAATCAATCGCAGTTCTTTTTTTCTCCGATAAACAAAATTTGGACTACAGAGGATTAATATATTTACACTTACAATTAATCAGTTGTTTCGCTACTTTTTTGCCATTTTTGAGGAATCTGCATTATTCCATAAAAGCTTCGCAAACCGCGCATATCTTTTTTGCTCTTTGTGCAGCGTTTTTTTCCTTTTCGAAAATAAAAAAAGCATTAAGTGGCGATAACGCACGTTACTTTCCTCCATCCTTATTTTTAACGCAGACGCACTTGCGATGCACAAATTAGCACACGAATCACACAGGAAGAAACGTTGAAGTATAGGCTTTCGGAGTATGTGTATACAGGGTGTCCTAAAAAATCTGCAAGTTCCTTTAAAGGATGATTCCTGAGATGATTTTAAGCAACTTTTCCCTCTGCGAAAATGTCAAGATCAGCTTTGGTAACGAGTTATTAACGAAAAACACTGACCAATCACAGTAAAGCGGCTAGCCGCCAGCGAGAGCGTTGACTCTGTGCCGCGCTTATGCTTTGACGAGCAAATCAGAATGTATCGAAGCAATTGTTGACGAGTATCGAATAAAAGTTATATCAAATAAATCAATAAATTATTACTCGTGCAGAACAAATAAACTGAGTGTCTAATCTCTGAATTGTTCACAATTATATCTGAATTCGTCTTGAAAAATACTATCGAATGATTTGAAAAAGATGTAGAGGAAGAATAGAGAGTTCGGAATTTCAGAAATATTATTAATATTTTATTTTGTAAATTATGTTAGCGGCGACCTTTACGCGATTGTTTTTTTGCACCTAAAGAAAAACGACGAAAGTGTTCTAATTATAACGTTCGTGGATAAAGTGCACCACGTTCTTAATTAGATATCAAGTAACTCATCTCATATTCGGAACCTTTTCAAATTTTAACAATTGTCCTCTATAGTTCCACTAAAAAAAAAAAAAAAAAAAAAAAAAAAAACGAACTTGATGTCTCATTGAATACTAAACTTACTGAATACTAACCTTTATGTCTTATTAAATAATAAAATGAAAAAAAAAAATTCGCTTCCATCAAAAGATGTGCCTCTTTCTATCATGCAATCTTCCCATAAAAAATGTTTTTTATCTGCAATACGTTAGTCGATAAAGGACTGTTCAAAGTTACCACAAACACCCTGTACATTACTCTGCGAGCTTCGCAAATTATTTTAAGCGAATTAAAACACCTGCAATGTTAATCATTAATATTCAAAGTCATTTGCCATTCGACACAAAAACGAATCGTACGGGTAATCGAAAATTCTCAAATCGACAATCGGTCATTATTTTCTAAACGCTCTGAAACATACTGAAAAAAAAAAAAAAAAAA
>SMSQ01025710.1:88006-107238 GCA_019453375.1 Ctenoplectra terminalis
GCTCGATAATGCCCTGTTTTATTCAGCTTCCTCGTAAAATTTTAACGCGTTTTTCTTGAAACGTAAGTTCTGCACCTGGTGTAGATAGAATCTCAAAAACTACATGGTCGATTGGCCGGAAATTTTTCACGATATTAAATATCGCGGTAATTATTATTACTTAATATAATAATCTAGTGTTGGAGGTATTCCGGGGGGTCGTGGGATGTAACACTTTTCAATGAGAAATAATTCGTTCTGATATTATATATTGATCTAAATAACGTAGGAAACATTTTCTGTAACAACAAAGAAATATAGCTGTTATTTAACCCCTTTACGTACGATTTAATTAAAATTATTTTTCATCCGGATTTAATTCTTTTTCACATGTTGATATAAGAAGTGTTTGAAAATAAAACAAGTTTTCTTATTGCGAAATAAAAAAATTTATGCAATTTAACTGGGATGCAAAGTAATTCGATTGTCACGACGAATGAAGCTCGTCATTATTCATTTCGCTCTGAAATTATCCTGACGAGTTGCACTCGTCATTTGAGGTCAAGGGGTTAATAAAAAAAGGAATCAGACAAAACTCGTACTTAACGAGTTTTCAAACTCAATTTTCTTAGAAATGAAGCCCCATACGAAAGAAACTTTATTCTATACTTTCAACTCAGTTTTATGCGAGAAATTATACCCTTACCGATTATACCACGATTCCGGAAACACACTATAGCATAGTGAATCATAGTTCAGCATAGTTTAAAAAAGACAAAGATTTATCAAAAGAAATAATATGCACGTTTAAAGCTATAAAAGGAAACTATTTTTATTCACATTTTAATTCAAATAAAAATACGTACTTCATTATTTAACATATATTCGCTATCGGAAGTATCAATAAATAAATTCCAACGACGCTGTCTTGTTAACATTGGTTACATATATTTGCATAAATTCGTCTGCTAACGCATGTCTCATATAATACGAGTATCTCCTGCAATTATGCAGAAGTCCACTGTACATTTGAACATTTGTTGAACAACGGTCTAATTTTTTTATTGTTTTCTATGATCTTTTTTCGGAAGGATAGAAACGAAAGGACGAATCGGTTGTATAGAGAATTTAGAAAATATTGCTGAGTCTGCTACGGTTCTTATGTTAGAAATATTAGTCAGTTTTGATATTAGAATTCAGAGGAATTTCAAAGATCATTGTGACCATATACAATTTTCTTAATTTTGTGGGTGCTTTGTATGCAAATGAAAAGTCACTGGGCCTTGTAGAAATTGATTGATAATATAACAAAAGTAAAAAAGAAAAAAAAAATATGAGAAGAGAAGAAGCGGAAACGAAAGGACGAAAGGAAAAAACGATACTATGATATTTATCTATATGAGGGCACCATCGATCAATAGTTTGGTATCTATTTCCGACATACACTGCCGCTCATAAGTATATGGATACTTACCATGTTCATGAAATTTCTGATACATAATGTAGGGATGTTAGGTTGCTGGCGGGTGTCTCAATAAAGACTCACCAATGGACACTGTCTTATGAACAATAACTATTTATCGACTAATAACTATACTCAATATTACAATGCTCGCTCTCTAATTCTCTTTACTCGACTCACTCTTCTCGACTCTCGACTCTCGACCCTTCTTTGACTCTCCTTGACTAAACTCTGACTAACCTCTGACTCCACTCTGACTAACCCCCACGCGCATTTTCTCCATTCATTTATTCTCTGATTCTTTCTTCTTCTATTTCTCAATCTCTTTCACTCTGCTCAGGCATTCCCAGAAACTTCTCGGTCACACGATATTCCCTGTCACTCGGTCCAAATACTCTTTTCTCGCACCTCTATCGCTCGGCCCAAACACTCGTCTCTCGCACTTCGATCACACTGTCCCAAACACTCTTTATTCACACCTCTATCATTCCAGATTAAACATTCACACCTCAGACTTACCATTCCCACAATAATGTAGATTTTTATTATTAAACAATATTTGTTGCCAAATTCTATTACGAATATGTATGTAATGTATTTCAATAGTATTGTACTAAATTATCAATTTAGTTATTTAATTTTCTTAAATAAATGAAGTCTATCCGATGGGTGGAAAGCTGCGTTAGAAAAACATTTATGGGAAATCCTAGAATCTGAGTGGAGCCTTATCGGTGGCGAAATAATGAAAAAGTTAATAGCCAGGATGCCACGACTGGTAAACGCTTAAAGATATAATTATTTTTTATCGTTATCGGTGAGATATTTAATAAATTATTATTGAAACATGTTCTTTAATACTGTAAGAACTGGAATACATATAAGATAATCAAATTTACCAAAGATATCATAACTTTTTTCAGGTAGTTATAAGAATTAAGGAAGTGTCCACATACTTTTGAGCGACAGTGTACCTCAAACTCTTAACACATTGACGACTGCACCTTGTTTTTCTAAATCTTACTACGGAACAAAGATACGATCGAATCAATTCTTGCTTAGATATTTGTGAAAATAATTTGTATTCCAACGATAGATCATAATTTAAAGTTTGAATTAAGATCATTTTTAATCGTAATTTTTCATACGTGGTCACTTAGTATTTTTATCTTTTCAAGATATGAAATACAAAATACGAGAAATTTCGTTATCCGTCTATAATTTGTTAAGATTAACAATACTATAAAATATTATGACGTAAAGTAATTGATATTTTATAAAAATCGGTGTACAGTGACACAAACCTTATACAAGTTAGGTAAAAGCTTACATCTCGCGGCAAGGATACGCATTTTCTCGAGTAAAAAAATTTCAGATCAATAAATTTGTTCGAAACAACGCTATCTTATCGCAACCTGCTAAGAGTAGTCTGTACTGTAAGATACAATTATTTTTTGTTTATTTGTTGGTAAATATAAAACTGTATCAAGCCTCCCTAGTTGTCCTAACTTACAATTAGAGAAAAGTATCATTTACACCGACTTCCTAAAATGTTTGTCTTCTTGCATCCATATTATTTTTGTATTTGAACAATACAACACAGTATATATTTCTTTCGTCGAATGATATTCTTACTTCCGTCGGTTATCATAAGTCACCGATGATTTATGGAACATCGTTTGAACCTTCTTTAAATATTACCTAGAAACAGGTTGATTTATATTTATTGATATTCTAACTTAACGAGGGCTTCGTTATCGCTTTAAATTATGCTCGTTGATCAGTGATAAACAACCGACTACTTTGACCGTTGTTTGAAAATTTACTAGATATCAACTCTATGCGACTTTACGACTAATAACTGACTTCCAGTATGAATCTTACAAACCGTTTAATTTCTAAGCGTACAATTTTTAATTCCACACAATAGCACTAAACCCAGATAAAATGCGTGGATGTTGATCGGCTGTAAAGAGTTGTGACAAAACGTACACCCAAGCTTCACCGATCGCCCAGTTTACCTTTCTCTCTAGACTCTCGGTATCTAAGCGAGTTCAGCCTCTCTCTGACAAATCTCAATTTCCGCGGCGAATTAAAATACACGGTTGTCGCGCGAGCAACTAACCCCGGAAACATCAACGACGAAGCAGTGAGCAGCACGGTCGACAATGAGCACAGAAGTAACGCGAAAAAAAGAGAAAAAAAAAAAAAAAAAAAAAAAAAAAAAAAAAAAAAANAGAGCGAAGAGTAGCACACGGACCGGTACAAATGTTTCTTCTGCAGCAGGGTTGCGGGGTGCAGTTCAGACATGGGAAGTGAGCATTACTGCCTGAGGTGGAACAATCATCAGAGCAACTTGCTGGGTGTGTTCAGTCAACTGCTGGAGTCGGAGTCGCTGGTGGACGTGACACTGGCGTGCACGGAGGGACCTTCGATACGTGCCCACAAGGTAGTCCTCTCCGCGTGCTCCAGCTACTTCCAGGCCCTATTCCTCGACCACCCGAACCGCCACCCCATAGTCATCCTAAAGGACGTACGTTTCGCCGAGCTACGTACCCTCGTCGACTTCATGTACAAGGGCGAGGTAAACGTCGAGTACTGCCAGCTATCGGCCCTCCTCAAGACAGCGGAGAGCCTTAAGGTGAAGGGTCTAGCGGATATGACGAACATCAACTCGGCGGTAGCGTCGAGGGACGAACAGCAACAACAGCAGCAGCAGCAGCAACAACAACAGCAACAGCCGCAGCAACAACATCAGCAGCAACCACAACAACAGCAGCAGCAGCAACAACAACAACAACAACACACGAGCACATCCGAGGGTATACAGCGCGAGACATCGCGAGAACATCACCGTGAACGCGAAAGTATAAAGGAAACGAGCAATAAGGAGAGAGACAGGGAAGGAAATACGTTCGTTGGCACGGGGGTGTCATCGGGAGGGGTGAAAGAATGCGAACAGCCCCAACAGAACGTAGCCCAACCACCCACGAGCGAGTCGACCGAGGTGGTAGACATGACGGACTGTCCGCCATCGCCGACCGGACCCGGTAGCCCTTGTCCTGGACCGTTGGCCCTTGATCGACCTAGAAGGGACTCCGAAGATGCCGCCAGTCTAGAAGAAACGAGGGGTTCCCTTAGTCCGATCTCGGTGCACAGTGGACCGTCGGATATGAGTCTAAGTAACAATACCGGAAGCACGCCTGGTGTGCTACCGTTGAACTTACCGCAGAGCCGGCTTCCGTCCCCGCACAGTACAGAGCCTCTCGCGGGCCCGTCGGGGTTACCCCCAGTCCAGCAAGTTCCACTTGTGAGTACAATTATTATTTTCAATATATGTATACTGTAGACTGTAAGATGTAATTAATTATGATTTTAACTATTGTTTTTCGTGTGACGCGTTTGATTAGACGAACGGATAGTTTGGTAAGAGTTTGAGATATTATTGCGTATTTTAGAAATTTTTGTTTGTCGACTTAAAATGGATAGGGGCAATTCGAACTGATTGAAAGAAGAAAGGATCGTGGTCTATGTGGGAGGATTTTTTATACCATGTAACGATATAATTCTGTTTCGATAGACAGTTTAATCTTCATCCGTTCTCTATTTTTCTAGTTTAATTTGTTCTTTGGTATTAAATTGACAGGATACTAAAAATTAAATGTAATGATGAAATAAGTCGTTCAATTTGTAAATTTTTTGATTCAAGGACTACAGCAGGATTTTTTCACGTGACCGCAAATAACGATGATATTTAGATGTACCTTTTTAAATGTTACATTTTGTATATTCAATATTCTCCTACATTACCATTATTTTTTACCGTAGGTATTTACAAAAACGGAATTACCCCCAATTTTTATAATCTCTTAATATATTGTCAAGGTCGTCATCCTGAGTAGTATCGTGAAGATTTTAGCGAGGAATAAATATAGTAATTTGAATGAATGGGCGTGCGTGGCATTCTGCCTCTCCTCTAGCATTCTCACAGAGAAAAACTTTCACCAAAACCAGACTAATTTCTAATTAAATTAAAATTATATTTGGGTTAGATTTATAAATTATATCAAATTTAATAAAAAATTATTTTACAAATATCTATTTATCCATTAAATCAATATTCCCCGATATATTTATTTAATCGATTAAAAATTATTTATACAAAGGAATTTGATTAAGTGCAGTCTATTAAATGCAAACGATGCAAATTATACGAATCTTTTGTTAATAATAACTTTTTAATAAACAGCAACCCCTAACTAAAATCTTCAGAACGCTACTCAGGGTGATGACTTTGGTAAGACTTTTGAAAACATTTATCCTTTTTATTTTACATATTATCCCTAAAAAAAGAACGGAAACAAACACTCTTAATTATTATTACTGTTAACCAAAGAGTTCGTGTACGAAATAATACCGTCTGGTTCAAATTGTTTACCAAGTTAATCACATTCAGGCTTCTTCGAGAACGTAAAATGCTAATGATTTCGGGTGCTTCGGTCCACGCGAGCAGGTTCATACTTTTCCAATAACATCGACGTCTATCCAATTATTACTTTGACGTGAACCCGATGTTCGTTTGCAGTCGTTAAAAAAAGAGATGGACTGGGAAAGGTCGACCGAAGAGCGCAGTGCAAGCAGCGAAATATCCACGGACTACAGACTCCCACCAGATCCGGTGAGTTTCCCTCTTTCGCTGTACTATATATTCCAATTTATTGACTACTTTTTATTCTCGTACTTTCTCTTTACTCTGCATTTATATATCGATTACGGTTATCGTCGGTTATGCGTCGCGCTCGACTCATCTACAATCGGATACACACGGCGGCATTTCCATTGGATTGTGGATGAGCTGATGCGAGTCTTGCAAAAAAGAAAGAAAAAAAAAAAAAAAAAAAAAAAAAAAAAAAAGGAAAAGATGATGAGAGTATTGAAAAAAAGAAAGAAAAAAAAAAAAAAAAAAAATAAAAAAAAAAAAAATAAAAAAAAAAAAAATAAAAAAAAAAAAAATAAAAAAAAAAAAAATAAAAAAAAAAAAAATAAAAAAAAAAAAAATAAAAAAAAAAAAAATAAAAAAAAAAAAAATAAAAAAAAAAAAAATAAAAAAAAAAAAAATAAAAAAAAAAAAAATAAAAAAAAAAAAAATAAAAAAAAAAAAAATAAAAAAAAAAAAAATAAAAAAAAAAAAAATAAAAAAAAAAAAAATAAAAAAAAAAAAAATAAAAAAAAAAAAAATAAAAAAAAAAAAAATAAAAAAAAAAAAAATAAAAAAAAAAAAAATAAAAAAAAAAAAAATAAAAAAAAAAAAAATAAAAAAAAAAAAAATAAAAAAAAAAAAAATAAAAAAAAAAAAAATAAAAAAAAAAAAAATAAAAAAAAAAAAAATAAAAAAAAAAAAAATAAAAAAAAAAAAAATAAAAAAAAAAAAAAAAAAAAAAATAACGATAGTAAAAAAAAATGAAAAAAAAAAAAAGTAAAGAAAAGATAGAGAAATAGAAATGTCTGCAATTTGTTGGATCTCGATGCATCTCGTGTCGTACGATGATCACGACGAATCGTTCGTTTACGTGCTACTCGTTGACGACCACCGGTTGACAAGAGTCCGTAAGATCTGTCGTGGAACGACGAGTCGGTCGTTCAATAGATCGAGCAACATTTCAACACGATCCATTTTATCTATCTATCTATTTATATCTATCTATTTTGTTTGCCTATCTATCCGCGCAGATAGATAGACAGGCATACATTATATTTCGAGTTCACTTGCATGTGGGTCTATTGCATGCGTGCCCAAAGTGCTTTGCTGTTTGCTGCTCTCCCTGCTAATTTTGAAAGTGATCGTGTCATTAACAGAATCGCTAATAGTCCTGATCGAGAGTAGAGTGTGATCGGAGGTTCGATAATAGCCAGATACTGTTCATCCCTCCTTGAAGCTATTGGATTTTCGATATGTACAGTGTATTTGTTGATAAGTGTGCAACGTACGATCCTGATCGAATTTGTGAATGACATTCACGAAATGAGTGTTCAGAAACGTAGTCCTTTTATAATTAACTCGAGATTTGTTCACGTTACGATAACCGCGACGTTTACGTACGACGATTACGTGTTCCTTTCTACGATAATTTTCACCGAGAATCTTGAAACAGTACGACGCGATAGGAGACAAAAAGATACTCGCCGATGAAACAAAAAGTAATGACGAATTGTACCTAGCCGCTTGCCGATCGTTCTAGCTTCAGCGCCTCGTAAGAAAGTTCTTCGTCGAGACGCGCTGCGCAGAAGGAGATCAATCGTGCATGCCGTCTACTTTGACAAACGTATTATCTTCTTTTCCAAACTAATTCACTACTCCATGCTCCGTGCATATATCCTGTCTTCTGTCTGTTTCTCTTTCTCTCTTATTCCTCTGTCTTTTACACCCTCGTTCTCAACCGTGTTAACTTCCTCTCCTTTTTTTGCTATTTCCGTGCCTCTGACGGACCCCTAGCGACCTATTTTCCATTCGTCTTCTATCTCTTCTTCTTATCGCTCTTCTTCTTCTTCTTCTTCCTCCCTCTTCTTTGTCCTCGTGAAACGAAAAAAAAAATGGAAAAAAAAGGAAAAAAAGGGAAAAAAAAGGAAAAAAAGTTCACGTGAACCCAAACGGTACTCAGAGATCGTGAATCCTAGTCTTACCTCAATTGCTTCCGTTCGGATCCCGGTGTTTCGAGGGGCTGAAGCGAGCCACGCTGCAAACGCGTGGATCCTTATCGGCGCTTCCGAACTCGGACACTTGGTCTATTCCTCCACCCTGGCCGATTCGAGCGATCGAAGGAAAACCGGCGCGTAACACGTACATATTCCTGTTCGTCCTATCCTGCCAGCCTGTCTTGCTAGCTCACTGTCAAGAAGTTGACCTTCGTTTTTGGCCATGGTTGTTTTTTACTACATTTTAATATATATATATTTATATCAATACGTAAATATATATATGTATATACATATATATATACACACATCGTTACATACATGTACTAATATATTACCTATATGCAACTTACATATATATATATCTACTCACGTTTGACATACATATATATATATTTTTTATATATATACATATATATATCTATTGTTATACATATACAAAATTATATTGACATTCATTATATTATTATCATTTGTTACTTTGTAATATTTGTATTTCGATTTGTCATTTTTTTGGATTGAGTGCAATGCCTTTTGCTGCGGCGAACCATTTTCCGCCGCGGCGGCCATCTTGGCCGCGATTATTACCAATATGACATACCAAAAATAAAAATATAAAAAAACAAAATATATATGACAAAAAAGAAAAAAGAAAAAAAAATCGGAGGAGGGACGAGAGGGCGGGTGGGCTGTTGTTCTTGAGCGAGGCTGTGGGGGTTGCCGTGGGCCCGTACATGTGTCACCCGTTATTCCAGACCGACACATACACGCGCCTGTATATGTATATATATATAGACACGTATAAAATTTCTCCGTATACGTGTGTGTATATATAAAACGCGTTTCTTATACGCTGTTTTTTACACACACAGTCAGACAGTTCCTTGTCATTATACATATGGTATCTCTGGGGTGCGCGTCGTGCCAAACAAAAATGAGCGTCAACTTCTTGTGCTACCGTCTTACATGCCGTCGAGAGGAATCATTTTCTCGTCAGGCCAGGGACTTCTCTTTTTCCACCGAACAGGAGGTGCTGATAATGATACAGAGGAGGAAGGAAAGACAGAGAGAACCTCGCGTTACACGCGTAACATTCGGTCATGCCAAAAACGCGCTTCTTACAAGTAGTGGTCTCGTGAAGACAAGCCTTGCCTGTTCTTTCTTTATTTTTTTTTTCTCTCTTTTTTTTTTTTTTTTTTTTTTTATTGTTAATTTTAACCAACGGTATAGTGACGATAGAGAAACGTAACGCTAAAGAAGTAGTTAAAAGTAAGAGTGCAAAGAGAATACGCGAGAGGCAATAAAAATAGAAAAATAGAGAGAATGAGAGAGAGAGAGAGAGAGAGAAAGAACGTAGAGAGAAAATAGAGAGAAAGAGAACGGTTTTTTTTTCGAACGAGGAGCGCGAACGTGCGCCGATTGAAGCCCGGCGCGTCGCGGCTCGTACATACATGTATGTATATACAATATATGTGTACCTCTGTACGCTGTGAGTCGAGTAGCGTCGAAACGAGCGATTTGTCGCAGCGAAGTAGCGAGAACGTGCATATAGCATCCATGTATCATAAGTAACGGAGAAAGAGAAAGAGGGAGAGATATCTCTTTTCTGCTTGAAACGATCACTTCAAAGTAAATCACTCGAAAAGTTTGCAAACAAGATAGATGAATAGATGATAAAAAAAACAGAAACGAATAAATAAATAGATAAATAGATAGATAGATAGTCGCATAGATAATTAGATAGATGCCAAAGAAAAGAGAGTAAAAGAGAGAGAGAGAAAGAGGGGGAGAGAGAGAGCGAGAGGGAGAGTGAGAGCGAATTGCGAAAGCGAGAGCGAGAAGCATATTACTGTGGGGGTGTTACGGACGAGCTAAAGGGAAGACAAGAAGTTGATGTTCTTGTTTGTTTGGTTGCAGGAGTTGATGGGTGTGGATGAGCGGATGTTTGCGTGCATGTACTGCGGTGCCTCGTTCCTCCACCAGAGCAAGCTGGCGCGGCACATCCTCTCGCACAGCCTCGAGTCGCTCAAGTACCGTGAGCAGGCGGCCCACCTGCAGCTGCAGGCTCAGCTGGGTCTCGAACCCGGTATGCACCTGCCGCCAGAGGCCCACTACCCCACCGCAGGTACGATCGAGCCGATGGATCTCGAGCTCGCGGCCCACTCGGATCCGACCTCCGGCGTCGTCCTCTGCAAGTTCTGCGGCAAATCGTTCCCGGACGTCGGCTCTCTGATAGCCCACCTACCGGCGCATACAGGCGACAGGCCCTTCAAGTGCGAGTTCTGTGGCAAGGCCTTCAAATTGCGCCACCACATGAAGGACCATTGTCGGGTGCACACCGGAGAACGTCCGTTTCGGTGTACGCTGTGCGGCAAGACCTTCTCGAGGTCGACGATATTGAAGGCCCACGAAAAGACACATTATCCGAAGTATGTGCGCAAGTTCCTGTCCCCGAGCCCCGTGGATCCCTCCGAGGAAGAGGCCCCGCCGCCGCCACCGCCGCATCATTGAGTTCGCCTTAGATCGTGCAACAACCGCCACGTTCATCACCGCCGGAGGAAGAACCGCCGATTGATACACCTTCTTCTCCTTCTTCGTTTCCGTTTCCCTCCGTCCCAGTGTCGTCGACTGGACGCGATCAACGCCGCTGTGCTCGCATCGATCGCCAACACCGCATGGATGGAGGATTCTCTAGAGAGAAGGCGGATCGTGGGTCCGACACTCTGCCGGGGAATCGATGTCGTTACCTGTGTGTCACGGGGGACGCGATTGGACGAGGGAAAGGAAAACACGGACACGAGCAGCAGTTCTACTACTAGTGGTGCCTCATTCTCATTCGCTCGTTGTTTCTCGCATTTCTTTCGTTATTTATCCCCGCTACTACTGTTTCTTCTCCTGGTTATCATCTGTCATCATCGTGTCCTTCTCTCGACACTCCAGGTCCCGTCGTTCAGCCTCCTGCTCGCCGTTTTGAACGGCCGAGAAACGTTCGTGCGCCTCCTCCGTTGCTGTGTCACCGGTCGCTCGATCCCTCGGGTTCCCGTCATCGTTTCTCCCTGTTATCGTTCCTGGTCTCTCCTGTCTTTTCGTTCGTCTCCACGGAGGGTGTACACCTCGCGTTCATCGATCCCCACTGAGCGACGAGGCAAAAAGCCGGCGGTGTTTCTAGTTAGTCCTGTGATTTTGGTTAGGATGGTTGGTAAACGCGTGTTCAGAGGGAGGGACACGTTAAAACGAGCTCCCTCGTTTAATCAGTGCTTTAAGACGAAACGTTTAGCTTATATATACATATATATATTATATATATATCGATAAATTATTGAAGGTATATATATATATGTGAGTGAGAGGGGGAGAAAGAGAGAGAGAGAGAGAAAAAAAGGAAGAGAGAGAGAGAGAAAGAGAGAGAAAGGGAGGAAGAGTGAAAGGGCGGGAGAGAAAGGGGACAAAAAAGAGAAAAAGAAGATGAATTAAGAAGAGGATGATGAAGATAGAAGATCGGGTTTTTAATTGAGATAAATTACGCGAGATACGACTAACAGAGACAGTAAAAGAGAGAAAGAATGTGAGAGAAAGAAACAGAGAGAAAGATGAAGATAGTGGACGAATGGAAAAATTTGAGCCGCCACGGTTGGTGCTTTTAAGAGATTTTGATAAAATGCTGTGAATATTATATTGATTACGATTAACTATAAACTATTGTAATAATGTAATAACGTTGTACGATGTACGATGTGACTGTTGTTGATACGATTGAGAATATTTTATACAGTTGACAAGGGGAGGGGTTGGGATTCGCGCGCCGACGGTTTACGATATGACACAGTGAAAGGGCAACAGGGGGTTGGGGAGGGGGGGTTGGGTTAGGACTGACAACGGGTAGGGAGTACGGGGTTATGGGAGGGTAAAAGAAGAAACGTCCACACGGCGAAATTCGATTTAGCGCGTTCATGGACGTTCGCGGTTCAAAGGCGCGTCGACGTAGCAAATGAAGAAATTTTAAGCGCGGCGCGGGGCTGCTAATTAAGTCGCGTTACGAGTGCGCTGGCATCGGTAGCTTCTCGAACTGTTTCTTTCCCTTAGTGTATACGTTTCGTTCGTTCTCTGTTCTACTATTCATACGCGGTTGTAACCTCATCTTCGTTGGCTCGATTTTACAGTTCCGGTTCGTTTGCTCAGGTAAAGCTCGACAAGGCGAATCATAGACGTACGGATTCACGTGGCACGTAGATTCTCAAAACCTTCAACATTTTTTTCGTTTTTAAATTTTGTTACCTTTGTTCAGGTAACTCGTGTATCTTCCTCGATTAATTATCCGGAACATCTTGCACGCTAAATTTTGTCGAATCAATATTTTAATGTTTCTCCAAGCTTTTCGTTGCCTTCAACTTCGTCCATCTTTTTTAATTTTTTTTTTCCCAGTTATCTCCGCGAATTGTTAATCACACTAGCTAATCACGTTGCGTTGGCGGGAGATTATCGAGTATCGCACGCAAACTTCTATCGCGTGAAACATTCCCGGAGTTGTTTCCATGGAGCCGTATATATGCGTGTTCACGATTACTCGCGAGCTTTTACCCAATTCCTATCACGCATCGACATAAATACGGTATCGAGAGCGCGTGTCGGGCACACCAAACGCATCAGAGACAGCCAAGTCGGCGCGTGTATCTAACGACGGTGTGGTAGGCCAACGAAGCAGTGCAATAACTAAATCGCGAGGCAATTCTCTTCTAGCCCTATTCTCGTTTAAATCTTTTCTTCGTTAAGGTCGATAGCTCAGCTGATTCGTCCACCTCGTTGTTTATTTATTTCGTGCATAAGCTTGCATAATAGCCAAGAAAGTAGCAGCCAGTCAAAATTGATCGATCGGTCGATTGATTTTCGCCTGATTTATACTCGAGTTTCATAAACAGTCTACCTGAGGGATGGACACGAAGGAAACGTTCTTTGTGGCTGGAAAACGAATCGTGGTTGTCGTTTCTGTAATTTGTGACTCTTCGTAGGTCGAATGTCAGGTATCGAAGATCGTGCGATAAGGAAAAAAAAAAATATTAAGGACTAAAAGGTTTCTTTTTCGTTTAAACTCGAAGGAAACGTGTTTCGTTTCATTTATGGAGCGTTTCTGTTCAGTTTGAGTATACTTTCGGTTAGTGAAAAAAAAAAAAAATGGAAACTGAAGACCGAACGCGACGTTAGTGTATGGGCAAGTTTGTTCAAGAAAAAAAGGCAACTTTGTATGCTGTAAGCAGGATGTGTTCCATGTAATCGTGGATCGACACGAAGAAGATTCCATCGAGGTATGAAAAACAGAGTCATTTAATTACGTAGATCTTTGAAATTTGTTTCAATATAAAGTACTTAGAGTACCTGTATTTTTTTTTCGAGTAGTCGTTAATACCTTTTTTTTTTTCTTTTTTTTTACAGAAAGCGTGTTGCGAATAGTAAAATTTCCATAATTTTGCGATGAATTGCAAATTTAATTCTCATTTGAAATTTCAGTGGCATTTAATGAGCTCAAAGTGTTATATGCTTCATACTTTGATTGCTCAAATTATTGGATTCTTTAATGAAATCCTAAAAATTCATAATTCTTTCACCTGTTTGGAAAAAGAAAAAAAAAAGAAAAGGAAGTTAATATCTGTACGCTGCTTTAAAAAAAAGGCATTAACATTATACACCTCTTGTACAAATTATGCAATCTACGAACAGGCTTGCAACTCGAGACGAACAAATTATCGTGACTTTGAATATTTATGATATTAAGAAGCAGAGGTTCGATGAAGCAATCGTGGATTTAACGATACTTAAAGATCGCGTGACTACTGAGATTTGTAAGCAGTAATTTACTTACATTTCAGAATTTTCTTAAATTTTTAAGAAACTAAAACGGAAGAAAAAAATTAATTAACTAATTCACGTAGGACGCGAACCTACTTTATTATTTTCTTCGCATAATTTTTTTTTCCAAGAGTCTAAATACTCTGCGATAACTTTTCCATAATTTTCCATTTCAAAACAAGCTCGAGACGTTATTTTTCTTTTTTTTTTCCTCTGCTTTCACAGCGTTAGTTGGAAAATATCGCAGCCGGATACAGACGCCATATCGAATCGTTGATCCGCGACGGAAACATCCTGCGGCAGGATAACCTGAGGCGCGTTTCCACAGCGCGTCCTAATAAACAACTTTCTTTTTTTTCTCTCAATTAAAAAATATTCTGCTTCCGAAAAATCGTCGTAAATTCGTTTTCCCCGCACACATTGCACGTTTGCGTATAGTTTATGCCCGCTTAAAACAAAGCAAACGTTTTGCACTTCGGTCGTTGCAGTGCACGATGACCTCGCGTTTCTTATGAGCGTTCGGGTGATACGAGAACCAGTATTCGAGCCGCTTACTTTTGTTTTCCTATTAGTTTAGATAAGGTAATTAGCGTATACGCGCCTGTTGAAATGTAACAGCGAGGGATCGCGATGCGATTTCGGTAAACCGCGAGAATTCGAGGTGACGAGTCGAGATCATTGGGAGAATTCGTGATTCAACCCTTATGCGTTCCCTGGAAATAATTACGCAAATGATGCTAATTTTTAATTCACTGTTATTAACACTTTGCTTACCGCTCGGAAAGATTTTCCATTCTCTACCGCATCATTCGTAATAAACAGTATTTCACTGTTGTACTTCATTTTATGGAATTTTGTTGAAAAATAGCTTTATAGACGAACGATTTTATTTTATTTCTAAGCTCTGTATTCATAATTCCGGTAATTTGATATTCTTTAAAATTCGTTTTGGACATTTTTTAAAAATATTTATTTCTTTAATGTTTTGGACATTTATTTTAAGTATTTGAAATATTTTTAAATATTATAACTGTTCGCATTTTATGTAATTATTGCATCGGTCTATATCAACACGTCATTAGCGTTGTTTGAAAAAGTTTTACAAAACTGAAATTATTGCATCGGTCTATATCAATACGTCATTCGCGTTGTTTGAAAAAGTTTTACCAAACAGAAATTATTGCTCTGGTAATTTTTGCAGCGACTTTGTTTTAACACGTTGACTGCCACGCGCATTTTACGCGGTTTGTCCACGGCGCCAACATGAATTTCTTATTATGCGATGTATATTATGTTGAACAAAATAATATCTATATTTTCCTCGTATTGATAAAATTATTTTTGCATGTTCTGTATGGTATTAATTTCTTCAAACCATTATAGTAACAGTGGTGTTATTTTTAAATTTATCAATATCGATATTTACTCTAATTATGTATTTTACTATTGGTCGCCTCGCGGGTCACCTGTGGCCACCGTGGCGCTGTAGCCAAGTCGAGTGTCGGCCACCATGGCAGTCAACGTGTTAATACAGAAATTAATAAAAACTATGTATACAATAAATTTAGGTTTCATATATTTTTATACGTTTCTGAAATAAGAGAAGCGCGATTGCACTTTTCGATCGGATTTCTGAAATGGCCCGTGACGGTCAAACGGTTGAACAATTGTAATTCCTGCGGTTAGCAATGTGTTAATATCTTTCAAAAAATGTCAATAAATTGTCTTTTTACTCGCAACTTGATATTCTGAACAAATACATCGAATTACAATACAATCGAAGAAAAATTTCATTTTTCAGTATCAAACGTTTTACAGTATGTAGAAACATAAAATGGGTGAATTTTTATCCGAAGAGTTTATGAGGATTAATAGAGTGTCTAAGGCGAAATACGTGTCTTTTGGCGTTTTTTGTTTCGTTTCACTTTTTTTTAAGACAGAATTTTTCCACCATTTTCTGCCTCGAACACGGAAAAAGAAATGGTCGCGCATGTACGATAAGAAACATTTACGAGAGTATCGATAATGTTCGACGCGTTCTTTGCCGTTCTTACTGTTAATTGCTTGTTACAAGAGGAACCATTTTTGTGCAAGCATTTCTGACAATATATCCGGTTAATTACGCTTTTACGAGAACCGCGGTGTTTCGCTGTCTGACATATGAGAGAAATTCACGGTACATTAGATACGTGGTCAGTTTTAAGTATTTGGTTTTCTAGAATTTACGTTCGTGAGACTAGTCACGCAGTTGCAATGTGTTTCATATTTAATTGACGCAAATTTTTTTACACATTTATTTTTTACGAACGTAGTGACTTTGTCGTAGTGTACAATTAAATTTTCTTCCTTCCAAAAGACTATCTTTCGAAGCACAAAAATATTTATTCACGTTCATCTTTTTTACTGCAATGATTGGTTAAATTTTCAGTTTTATTTGCTTCGTATTAATTTCTTATAAAGTAGGTTAAAATAATTTTACACCGTAAAGAAGTTAATATTTCTGAACACAAGTGATGAGTATATTAATTTACAAAAATAATCCTTACTGTGTAAACCAGAATCATTTCTGTCCAAGCGAATTTGTAAAATGTAGATTTCTCGAAAACGAACAGGTAGAGGATCTTTGGTCCCTTCCCTAAGAAACGTTTTGAGATAAGTAAAGAATTTCTATTTTTGTTCTTTTTTAGAAGGTTTGAAGATGATGTCTGAATTTTTTCAAATTTTTTTAAGAACTTTCAGTCAGCGAAAAATACGCTAGAGTTCGAAGGTATCGAAAAATCGTTCACACAGTAAGAGATTATAAAGACAATGTAAAAATTGTTTCTCTGTCAGACAAAAATATTAGAAAATGGAACAAAAATTTACCAAAATGTTTAAAGTCTCTCGATACACGTACACTTTCGAGCAAAATATTCACAAGTTCGAGTCATGCAAATTAACCGTTTGGCTGCTGACGTATTTTTTCGGACATATGCCAAAACTGCGGCACTAATTGCACGTGTATGGGAAAAAATGTAAAACACTTTTCATACAATAAACCCATTTGTATTGCTTTGCAACGACAAAAATTAAGAAATACCACTTATTTGCATAAATTTGTTTAATTAATTTTCTGAATAAAATTGGTAATAAGCACTTATGATTCAGTCAAATTAACACAAATAATTTCTTATGATCTTTTACACGGTTTGCTATACAAAGCGCGTGAATTCCCTTTTTACAAATTCTAGTGATTTGGAGCAGCGTCATTACGCTCTCCGCAGTCTTGGCATAAAAAAAAAAAAACAGGAGCTATCGCGCTCTTCTTATATTATGCCAAAAATGCAAAGAGTCCGATAGCGCTCCTCAGCAGTCAAACGGTTAAACCACCTACTCTTTCACAACTCTTATTCAATACTTTCTTCAACGCTTTATCTTTATCTTCGACGAAGTCTCGAATTATTCCAACTGCGTGACTCATCCTGTACTTTAACATAAAAATATTCACTTTTCATCGGAGAAGGATGAAAGACAAAGCAAAACGCAAAAGAAACATAAATAAATGGACTGAGTAGAGTTTCGTGGAAACAAGCGTTTCGATCGTTCGACATTTGGAACGCAATTGCGGTCGACGCAGTCGTGGATCGAGCAGGACTAGCTTGTTTTTTTCCTTCCCGTTTCTCGGGCGCATTGTATATTTAGTAGCCGGTGCTTTCCACCTCCGTCCTCCTGCTCCTCCTCACGAATGGAGTCGCTGAAAATCAATCGATCCGTGAAATATTCATCGTGTTCCGTGCAGAGGCCCGTGGCTGTACCGAAGGAATCGGCCGCGGGACCTCCGGTCCGTATCGATTAATCGATAGGCGAAGCCATCGTGCGCGATTTCGATGTCGTCACGGACGAAACGTGAATATTAATCCTTCACCGGGCTTTCTTCGTCCTCGCTGCGGTTACGAAAAAGGATCAAAAGTTAATGTATTTCGTTTCGAGCCTCTCGAAACCTTTCCTCCCATTTGTTTAACCCTCTGTAACTTGATTTATTATTATTGCTGCTATTATTATTTTTTTTTTATTATTATTATTAGCTCTTTCGTTACCACGATCGATTATACAGTGGTGACCACAGAAATTGCATCAGCTTGCACAATCGTGTGAGCTGTTGATAAGCTGTGAAACAATTGATGAAAAATATTGAGAAGATTATTGAAACCTATTAAAAGATCATTGATTGTCTATGGCGCGTGTTGTATTTATATTTTAAAAAATTTTGTTAATTATCACTGTAGTATTAAATTTTGTCGATGTATTACTTTAGTGATACAGGAATTCATCTATAGCAGTTATTATCCCTTTGCACTCGTAAACTGTTTTAAGTTTCAAAGGACTTGTGAAAACTTAAAGTGTTTTGTTTGGAAAGAGAAATGTAAGATTATAAATGTTTACGATTTCTTATTTATTTGATTTACTTTTATTTTGAAACAGAAGTGTTTGAATTGATGGAAATATAGAATTTAATTAAAAATATAATCTCTGAAGAAAATTAAATGCCAGCGGAGTGCAAAGGGTTATATGGTTCAAAAAATTTGAAATCTAAGTAAGAAACTGTAATCAGTCGTAGTTTTTTTTCTCTGAAAAACACATTCGCGACGGTTTAGGTGGATTCATAGATTTATAATTTTCTGTTCCTGGTTTCTGCGGCTAACGTGAATATAGGTCTTTGAAAATTCTACTTCTGAATACCTCCAGATTAATTGAGATAATTATATGTATTTCAGTACATAATTGCGTACTGAAATATCAAAAACTAAATATTTCAGTTCGTAATTATGTACTGAAATATCAAAAAGCAAATATTTCGGTGCGTAATTATGTACTGAAATATCAAAAAACAAATATTTCAGTACGTACTTATGTACTGAAATATCAAAAAGCAAATATTTCAGTACGTACTTATGTATTGAAATATCAAAAAACAAATATTACAACACATAATTATGTACTGAAATATCAAAAAACAAATATTTCAATACACACTTATGTACTGAAATATCAAAATGCAAATATTTCGGTGCGTAATTATGTACTGAAATAATATTCAAAAACAGAATTTTCAAAGACGTATAATCACGTCAGTCCTAAAATGTTAAACAACAAATAATTATAAGCGTCAAATCAAGAAGCAATATTTCTTATATACACAAAAATTAAAATAGCAGAACTTTACCGTATTCCGTTATAGACTTCTGAAAATTATGCGCGGTCTTCGGCTAAGCGTCTCGCA
>SMSQ01025711.1:0-23358 GCA_019453375.1 Ctenoplectra terminalis
TCAATTTTTGAAAAATAAAGATTACTTTTTGTTTGTTTTTTTTGAAAAACAGAATATTCTTTTGTACGTGTATTATAATAAAAAGAGGAAATACTTACAAGGTAGAATCGATCTTTTTAAAAATACTTTTCGTTGTAAGAATCGTAAGAATCGTAAGAATCGTAAGAATCGTAAGAATCGTACAGAGCAGTTACGTACGTATGTTCGTGTACACTGGTACACGTATACACGTATGTACTCGAATCCAGAGCGATCAGAATTCCGTACGTTTCGCGTCTTGAGAAGAGGAATTTGTTTTGTCGCGGTTACGTCAACGCATCAACCGAAGGAAGAAAGAAAGGGAGATCTTGCAGCCTCGAAGAATGCCGTGTAACGATGCTGCACATCCGGGACTACGACTGAAATGACGTCGACTCCCTCTTTTGTTCAAAGATCCTTTCTCTTCTTTTTCTACCTCTTCTCTCCTCTCCTCTCCTCTTCTTCACCGTCTTATTTTTTCCTCTCTTTATTCCATACCTCGTTTGTGTCAATTATTTTGATTCTTCACCTTCTTGCGTACACCTTTTCATTTTATCCACTTCTACAATTTCCTTTTTCGTTCCTTCGATTAGCTTCTCTTTACCCGTTTCTTTTCTATTTTATTCTATACTTCTCTTTCGAATTATTTTTCGTGGCTCTTCGAACTTCTTACATTTCTTGCTGTCAACTTGTGTTACGATTATCTTGTCGCTAGATTTTTAACTGTTCGCGTCAGGATTGAATCCAAGTAAAAGATGCAATGGTGTGCGATCGGTTAACCTGTTAACACACAGTTGTTCGAACGTTTGCTCCAATTATAAGATATTTTACAAGACATACTTATTCGCAAACTCTTTAAACTTTGTCGAAAATTAATAATTAAAATTAAAATTAAAATTAAAATTAAAATTAAAATTAAAGTTGTTTTAGGTTCGATAGCGTGTAACTTTATCCGTAGAATAATTATGTTGGTTCACGAAAAATTTGTTTCCGCTCAAAAACATGAGATATTAACAATAAGCGATAAGAATATATCATTGTTTTCTCGTATCTTATATGATAAAAAGTTGGCATTCCTATCCTTCAAACGATAAAAGTATCGTGGTGTGCTACTCGCAAAGAAAAGCTTAGATTAGAATTTACGACCGTTTTCTTATAATCCACAAATATTCCATACATTCCATATATTCTATGTACATCCATACCGTATCACAAACTCGTGAGATATCCGATTAGACAAAAAATTACCCGGTATTCATAAAATACGGAAGCCGATCGCCTTTCGGTTAGCTCTTTTTTTTGAAAATCATACAACGGTTTGGAGACGAGAAAAGTTTGGGAATTAGATAATCGTACAAACGTAGCAACTTATTGTTAGTTAGCGTGTACAACGTTTCGAAACCTTTTTCCCTCCCTCTTTGACACTCTTCTCCCTCTACGTTAACAAAGTTCGCTCTTTCTTTCTCGTAGTTTGTTCGTTCTCTCTTGGCCTTTCTTTCTGCGGTCTCCCGCGATTTCTAATTGGGCAACGCAATTTCCTTCCTTCGACTCACAGAAGGAATTCCTCGATTGCGCCAACACCAACGTGGATTACTAAACTTTTCTTTCCTCGTCGGTCTTTCCGATCCTCTACGCTTGCATCCCTCTTGTTCCTTTAACCGACCTTATCGCACTTGATTACAAACGTACACGCGTCTTGGTTCATGGTAATGATTGATTTATTATTATTATTATTATTATTATTATTATTATTATTATTCTTTTTTTTAATAAACCTGTTGACAATAAAAAAAAAATTTACTTTTTGTACCGTTCGTACCTTTTACCATTATTTTTATGAGCTCTCTTAAATTGTATATTTAGTTTTTCCAATATTATCGAAGATTCTGGAAAGACGGTGGCAATTTTCTAGTCGAATACGATAAATTAATAGAGTCGGTTTGCAACCGATCCTTCTT
This sequence comes from Ctenoplectra terminalis, assembly GCA_019453375.1. Taxonomy (NCBI): domain Eukaryota; kingdom Metazoa; phylum Arthropoda; class Insecta; order Hymenoptera; family Apidae; genus Ctenoplectra; species Ctenoplectra terminalis. The sequence continues at coordinate 1,977 of SMSQ01025711.1, forward strand.
TACCGCGTTTGGCGGTTGAAGAAGCGGAGGGATAGTGATAATTCTCCCAATAGCCGCAATCGATCGAATCCGATTTGGTTGCGGACACGCGACTAGAATATCTCAGCCTCGTGATTCGAGTGTTCGGCATAATTGAGTGCATTCCTGGACCACGCGGATTCCGCTTTGCGTCGACACGGATTCCGTCTCTTGCCGATAATCGTACGAACACTACGCACTACGCGCTACGCGCTATACACTTACTCGATGAACAATCGCGTCGTTCTTTAATTACTGAAAAAAATAGATCCTTCTTGAAAACAGATTATTTTCGATTTTTTATTTTCCATTTTCCTAACTTCTTTCATACTTGACACCTAGGTTATCTGTATTCAGGGAAGCACGTCGATCCTATCGAACGATCGATCAAATTGACTCATGGTTGGCTGATTATTAATGAAAACTTATCGCATGATTTATCGGTATATTTGGCGGTTCAACCGCTCAATTATTGTGATCTTACGATTAGCTTCTTGGGCCTTCTGGCATACTATGCGACATCTACCTGTCAGCCTTTATTCACGGATGTTGATCGCAATAATCGATCGCAAAGAGAATTTAAGGGGTGCGAGATCTAAGTACACCATGTATAAATAGAATCAGGCAACGATAAGGTTGCACAAAAATTTCAGTCTTGACTCTTCTAATTGTATGAATTATAAAATTTACCAAAGGGGTTGATATCGAAACTTTACGGTGAAAACTGCGATTCGGATAAACATCGTTAATAGTCGAGAAGGTTGAAAAATAATCATTGGCTGACTTAAAATTTGCGACGGTCTCTTTGTCCCTGTATTTATTACTTATACTTATCTTTTTCGTAGGGTTCGGATCGCGTAGATACATAACTACTCGCATCGGGCCGGCACATTAACAATATAGGCGAACAGGTTGAAACAAAGAATCTCGATAGAGCGGCGAGACACGGTGGATAGAGGGAGGGGTGAGATGTAGAAGGTGAGAGGCGAGGGAAGCAAACTAGGGACTAGAATCGAGTATTAATAGACTCGGGTGGCTGGAAGCCGGAACTGAAGAGCGCACCTCCTTCTATATGGTATAGTAGTAGTTGAGTCTCTCGTTCGAGTTGTTCGAGTTGTTCGAGTTGTTCGAGTTGAGAAAGAAGGGAAGAGAGACAGAGATAGAGAGACTGATGGACAAAAAGAAAGAGGGACAAGTAGAAAGAGCGACAGAGATAGAGATAGAGATAGAGAGTGGGAGAGAGAGAGAGAGTGGGGGAGAGAGAGAGAGAGAGAGAGATATTGGCTTATTTATAAACGCAAGATAAAGCATGGCACTGCCGTGAGAGGAAGCCGTTCGAGCATGGCTCCCACGCTTCTAGATACGCATTACGTATGCGCCTTAGCCTTTCGACTCCTACATAGGTAATACTTTGCACAACCGCCCAAATGGACAACCATGGAACCATCGTTATCCGCTAATGCTTACGGACCATGCTTCTTCTCTACACGCGGATCTCGAAACAACGGAAATACTCCCAGAGATCATCCACGAAGCACAGTCTTTTAATTCGGGACAGTTAAGTACTAATTTTTTTGGAAAACAAAGCCTTATTACGCGATGAAAATCATGTTCAGCACGTTCCAGGTTTCTTTTTATTTTTTTCATTTTTTTATTTATTTTTTTTTTATTTTTTTTTTATTTTTTTTTTTTTTAAACCAGCAATCACTTCCCTGTTGGTTATATGTACCACGATCGGAAAGATATTCTCTATGGAAGCGCGCATACCGCGGACCGTAGGGCGCGACGAATGTCGGAGAAATTAATCTTTAACCCTACCAGGCAGCCATTGTTAATTTTTCCAGTGCACATCGAATCGGACGAGACGATATTGTCCGTAGCGTGGGGTTAACCCAAGACTGGAGAAAAAATTATGTATACACCGAGAAATACAACTTATAGATAATACGTAATACCGTACCGTTCCAACCGGTACTTCGATTCAAAACTCGTTTCAAACGTGCATTTTCCGCGTCTCGGATTATCAGACCAACGCGCTATGTATTTTCTTTGCTCTTTGTTCGTTCATTATGCAAAGCTGTTTTATCGATGCCCTTTTTAAATTCCATTTCCATCGGCCAACGAAACTTCCGTTTCACCTCTACGCTTTCGTTTAACCCTTTCACCACGGATTCAATATTTTTAACTCTAGACTTCCTATTTCAGTTAATTAGCTTTAAAAGTTATCGAAATGTTATATGTAAATGGATATACATAATATAGTGATGAGATATATGCCCCGTTAGTGACGAAAAGGTTAAGGTAATAAGAAATTGAGTAGTCAAAGAAAGATTGTGAGATTAAAAATTAGTTTGTTCAACCAAGAGACGGGAATTCGAAATTTGTTACAGAATTTTTTGGCAATTAGCCGAAGTTTCGAAGGAGAAGCGAGGAAGAAAGTGAAGCATAGGATTTCCTCGGAATCAGAGGAAGAGGTCGAGCTGACGGATACCCGAGCGAAAATAGAGTCGACCTCGCATAGACGCGTCTCTAGACACGAGGATAGACGCTAGGAATTCGAGTTTCTCCATAACACGTTCTTGCAAGAATCGATATAAATACAGCGGCAGCATAAAATATTAACATTTTACGTGAAAATAGTAAAAATAGTAAAAATATTTGTGTAAATTATAAAATTTGAAGAAATTTGATGGATTTATAGAAAGGCAAGGATTGAAACAACGATTTTACAGGAGCGGCATTGACACCGAAAATCGTGGCAACTTGTTCCTTAGTTGATTCGTCTTATTAAAGTATTAAATTAAATAGCCCTGAGAATTATAAAAAAGAAAATAAAAGAAAAGAATTCTCAACGTAAAATAAAGAAAAAGAATAAAAAAAAATTTAATCTTAGAGTTCCAAAAACCGAACCTGAACCTGAACCTGAACTTAAACCTAAACCCAAAGGCAAAGATAAAGTTGAAAGTGGTGTATACATATTATAGGTATGTATCTAGATTTTTAAAGAACAAACCTTCGAAAGGTTGGGAACCGGCGAGATGGAGGAAGAAGAGAACGAGCGGAACTGAGGTCCGCGGAGCTTCCTTTCCTTCGGACATGCCTCGCTGCTTCTTCGTCCTATCCCACAGATTACGAACAGCGTTGCTCTCTTTCTATCTTCCCTCGGCTGTCTCTGTTATCTTCCTTGTTTCTCTGTCCTGAACGCGACGATACAGTAACCACGACAATGCCGATCGCTATTACGATCGTCTCGGCCTCCAAAGTAGAAACTACGTTTGACGCATCTATTATCGATGCGACCATCGCCAACGCGCTATTCCTCACCAGCTAAGTACAACACCACCGATTACCATCGACTTTTCTTTTTACAAACGATTCGTTTTAAGTGGTTCATTTAACCCTTTCGTCCCATAATCTCAATTGAGTCCGTCGAACGTGGAACGAATCTGAATCTAACCCGAACGTAACTCGAATCAATCAAATTCCGAGATAGATCGAAGAAACAAGACTCGCGATAACATCGCAAAAAAAAAAAAAAGAAAAAATTATAGCCTGTTTTCTCCTCCTTTTTTTCTCTCTTTCTTGTTCTTCGACTCTACGGTGTTTCGAACACGTGGCTAGGTAGGCGTGCATCGATATGCTAGCAAGATATCGAAGCTGGAAAAGCTCGACGATTTGAGCGAAACAAGATACATAACCGGTGAATCGACTGTCTAATATCTTAATTTTTAAGATAGTTTCCTTCCTTGTTTCCGCTAGATCTTTAACAAATATTGCACAACGCGAATCGATTATTCAGCATCGAGAACGTTCGTAAAACGATGCTCTATCGATTCGATCTTAAACGGTTCCGAAACACTGTTTTCGAATTAAATTGATCATCGTTCGCTACGACCTCCTCTCCTCGAGTTCCTCTATTCTGGGTAATTAGATAACAGCAGGAAACCGCAACGGGTTGCATAATATCGATGTTGCGCAATCGATACCTTCACCTTATGTGCCGCTTACGACGTCTTGCCAAGTGAAAATCACCAAGAGAGAGTGTGTACGCGACGATAGATGGAAAAAGAGAGGGAAGAGAGGGAAGATAGAATTTTCAGAAAATTCAACAGTTTTTCAATAACTCTTAAAAAAGAGAAAAGTATGCAGTACTTATATCGAGAGTAATAATTATATTGCGAGGTAAATTAATTTTAAAGATGATCGAATGGATAACGTTTAATTAATAGATGCGCCATTGTTGCATAAAATAATTAGACGATCAAAAACCTTTGATTATTTATTTAATATGATTATTATGATTATTATTATTATTATTTAAGATAAAAAGCGGCACCGATAAAAAAAATTTGGAGGAAAGAGAAGAGCGAAAAAAGTACGAAGGGTAGGGGAAGGAAAAGATTCGAAAAGATTGAAAAAGATTCGAAAAGATTGGAAAAGATTGGAAAAGGTAGACAGGTAGGCAGCAGAGTGTTGCGGTATGCTCGAGCGAGCGTGATAGGTGATGTCATGGTAGGTAAACTGCTCCAGGACACGCTAGGACCCTCTCCACCGAAGAAATCTATCGCAATTGGGCTGAACGATAATACAGTACTATCGTCTACACTCTACACACTCGAACGCTAAGCATCGAGTATCGGATATCGGATATCGGCCATCGATGATCGTCGATTTCGAAACAGCTACCAATCGAATTATTTATATTCGTAATGGTGTAAAACTTTTTTCAACTGCTTCAAACATTTTTCCCGAGGCGTTTAATTAATCGTTAGGTTAATCTTACATTTCAAACTCGTGCACATATTCAAAAGGGGCAGGAAAAAAGAATCCGAATGAAGCAACATTTTGGGGAGAAGTCCAACGTTCGTGTTCAAAAAGGTTTACCGCGGCCGAAACGGTGGAGAAAGTCTGCTTCCGGCTGAAGGCGTTTTAAGGCGTACTCACACGCCGGTAATGGTGCGGCATCGTTTACGCACCGAGCACCATTATATAATCGTTTACGTTGCAACAAGTAATACGGGAGTTATGACAATCTACCTTATGCCGCTAACCTAATTCCCTTCTGACACTTTCCTAGCGCTCCGCTACGCCGCTATCTCGTCGCCGTTTCGTCTTCTGATCTCCTCTTATATGTTTATTTTTTTATTTTCTTCCTGTAATTAAGTTGATATTAAAATTAACCGTAAAAATCAGCCCTAATTGTAGAAATAAAAGAAGAAACAAAGAAGAAAGAAAAAAGAAAAAATAAAAAAATAAAAAAGGACGAAAGTCATTTTCTTGACCAGGTACGAAAAATCACCGACAGACTTCCTGTGACGACAAAATCATCTGCCCTGACTATTCGGTAACCGTAATTAGTTTCGCCAGCCTTTCGGTTCCCACGGGGAACGATTAAATGGTTTAACAATAATTATCCTACTTTGCCACCATTTTCCTTAGAAAATCTTCGACGATGAATCGAATAAAAAAAAAAAATCGAATCCAGAGAATTCAAGTTTTTTGTTTCCAAATTGTTTCTCAACGAACATGCATCCTATGTTGTTTATTTGTTATCCAATGATCGAATTAAATTGGGTTCGTATTGTCGCGTCAACTCAACGTATTAGAATCGATGAAAGTGTGCGTGTATATGTTAGAGTGTGCGAGAGAAAGAGAGAAGTGGCAAAGCGGTAAGTCAGTAGGCGGACTAGGCTTGCATTAGAATAATAGCGTTATTAGAACTAGAAACCATGCGACTTCGAAGGCATTCGTGTTATTCGCCTTTCACCGGTACTCTGGCTTAATGCTCTTCAGGGCCGACCTCTTCGAGACCCTCTACGTTTCTTGTTCGATCGTTTATTTCAATTCTCAGCTTCCACCTTGCTACGAATCTCTTTTATTATTGACCGTTGAGTTCGCTGATTGGAAAAGATAAAATTAAAAAAAAATCCTTTACAGACCTTCATCCTACTTTCAAATAAAATATCTGATAAGACCGTTTTACTTTTACCATTTCATTTTTGATAATGAAAGGATAAAGATAATTATAGTAAATTTTGATTAATTTTAGAAATTGTAATCAATTATAACTGTTTTTTTTTCTTTTTTTTTTCTCTTCCCTTCTTTTCTTTATAATCGAACAACATTTAAGTTACGGAAGATTAAAAGATTAAAAGATTAAAAGATTAAAGGATTAAAAGATTAAAAGATTATATTTAAATAATGCTGAACCCTGGTAAATAGTCGTTTTACCCAGCTTCCTAAAATATTATTCACAAAAAATTCCAAGGGAAAAGAAAATTTTTCCAGAGCACGAATTCTTTAGCGAACGGGAGTTCGATTCGAACGACGCGACGCGGCTCGGGGCAGTAATGGCGGAGAGAATCTCGAAGGAAGGTGTGGCAAACGCGGAGAAGGACGAGAAACTCGGCAGGGGTTAGCTGGCTGGGAGGCATTTCATTTCCTCGGCGACTTCCGGCAAACGCGACGCTTCCGCCATATCGGGGCCGCCGCCGTCGCTGCCGCTACCAACGCCGACGTTGGCGTCGACGTCGACGTCGACGTCGCTTCGTCTTCCTGCGCTCCCTGGTTCCGGTTCCGGTTCCGGTTCCGGTTCCAGCCTCACCACCCTCCTTCTCTTCCCTTTTTCCTCGACCCACCCACTTCGTTCTCTTCTCCTCTCGACGCTTCTCTTCTACAATTCCACACAGCCCTTCCGCTTTCTCTCCGCCATTCCCTTTTGCACTTCCGTTCGTTTCGCTACCCCGTCCACTTCCGGCATCCAGTATTCTCCTGCTCCGCCCCTACCCACCTCCCCCGTTACTTCCACCAACTTCTCCAGAGATTACTCCTATTTCAGTGCCCAGAATTCTACAGCGTGTATACCAGCAAGTAGCAACCTTTATACTTTATATCTTATACTTTAGGCATTACTCCTACATCCTAGGCGATCTCTTTTTATAAAATCTAATTTCTAAATCTAAATCTATAAATTTTCATTTACGCTTTTCTCTTATCTTTTTACGTACAATTATTCGTTGCGATAAAATTGTACTTTTACCATTACAATAAAATAAGCTCCATAATATCTTAAGTTCGAAACTAAATATAAAAACAACGAATAAAAGTGAATTGATTTCACTTAATGGTAATGATAAAAGTAACGTCCAACAAAATCGTAAGAACGACAACGCTGTTCTTTCACAACTAGCCGATTTATAAGCGAATGTAAAAATTTTGTTAATTTTAAATCAAGTAGGCTCGATTAGAACATCAAGATTCAAAGAATATGATCAGTTTTCAAAGATGCTTTAGATTATTTTAATTGAAAATATTATAAAAATAAAAGAGAGCCGCTTACTTAGTTATTGGTCGCAGTAAGGGAGATGCACGTGTGTCGCAGTTGGACAAGGGTAACCTTTCGCGTGACCCCAGAACACGAGCCTCCTGGAGGGGTCTACGAAACGTCATTCCTTGAAAGCTACGCAAAACCTGCAGTTCCTAGCCCACAGTTTATGTAGCTTCGAATTACAAATTCGACCGTGCTTAACGAAAACAGTCGACCAATTATTTTTTCAGATAAGAAACTGCTGTTGTCCTGAAAAACTCGTTTCTTATAACTTCTCTTGCTTCTATCGTGGTTAATCGCACAATTACATGGTTACACGATTAATAGGTTTTAATTAGATCGATTTCGTTGTAAAATTGTTTCGATTTATTTCTATCGATCACGAGTGCGTATATTTCGGTTAAAAAAAATAGAAATAAAACAAAGAAAGTATATAAAAATAAGAAACACGATGTGAATAGCATAGATACTACGTAAAATCAGTTAATTTTGGACGCACAGGGCACTCTTTATAAAGAAAACTGACGGATCTTGTTCGAAGAATTCGGTAGGAGCAGGTGCGAAGCAAAAGGGGCAAGGAAGCCGTTTAAACGCATCGAACAGGTCCTTTCCCTATTTCAACATTGATACTTCAAAATTCCGCTAATGTATTCGATGCAGAAAAATCTGTATCTATAGTTTGAAACATGAAAACACATTAATACGTGTTAGCTGGATTTTGATAAAGGCTTGAGAATTCATAACAAAATAGAGGAAGTGGAATCAAAGTCGAGCCTTCGAGTTATATTATTTGCTAAATTCAAAAATACTCTTTGCTTATAATGTTTCACGTGGATTATGATAAAGCTGATTCTTAGTCAACGAAAGAATCTGTTTTACATCGAAAAGTAAATTTTAACTTTGACTTAAAAACTTTAAGATACATTTTCTCAATCTTTGTTCTTAATATTTTTCTTCCGAGTCCCTGGAATATTTCGAAGCGTTAAATTATTTAAAATCACAGTTAAAAACGTTAAATGAAATACAATGTACAACGATCGCTGGAAGAACCTGCTGGTCGAACCTGTGCGTCGAAAAAGAGGGTGTATAGGTCATCCGACACCCTACCAGGTCTCCGGGGTGAGTTAAATAGTATCATTCCCATATGGAAGGGCCTGTGCTGTGTCGTAAACCACGCAAGACACCATCTGTGACCGTTTCGAGTAGACTCCCCCTCGTTTTTCCATCGATCTGCCTCCTTTCCACGAAGACCACCGATCCAGTCGCTGCTTCTGCCTTTCCTCTGCTTCGGCTCCTACTCCTACCCCTGCCCCTTACCCCTGCTTCTGCCTCTTAACCAAACGAAACCTCCGAAATCTCTGAAACCTCTGAAACCTTCGAAATCTCCGGGAGGTCTTCCCCCGAGGGATCGACTACTCGAGGATTGCAACACACGTGAGTCCTCTTTGAGAAAATACCCTAGGAAAACGATACATCATGCATTATGCACCATGCGTTTTTCTACTTCTCGCTACGCTTCAAGAGCGAGAATATTTAAATCATTTTTTTCTTTCTTTTTCAAAAGCATTCGATTCGATGACCTCAAATTAATGTTTTAAACAAACTTAGTATCATCTTAATATTCAGTTAAGTTCAATTTTTCTAACTTTATAATTGAAAAATTTGAAATGATAAACGATACGTAAGTGGCAAAATGTACAGATACGCGTTTCTCGGATCTTCTATTATTTTAACTCCTCGATTATTATAATATTTATTAAACCTAAATCTTAACAACTATATAAATGCGATATAATATAATATAATATAATTGAATATAATTGAATATAATTGAATATAACTGAATATAACTTGTAATATGATTTGTTAATAAGAGAAGAAAGAAAAAAGAAGATTGTTGATAACAGAAACGAAGATAAGAGTGAAGACATCAAAAGAGTTACTTTTTTTCCTCTTGCGGAAGAAGAGGAGAGAAATTTGGGCGAAAGAACAGGGCGTAAGTTCGTGGATGGCGTGTGATAGGCGTAACAGAGCGGCGAAAGGATAGTAAAAAAGCATTAGGGAGAAAAGGCAAAATGGATTGAGGGTGGCGCGAGGGGTTGAATTATAAAGATGAAAGCCGTTGTCAATAGGGAGGACCACCGGCACCCTTCTCTTTATCCTCTCTTCCTTTTTCTTTCCCCCATCCCCCATACCCCATCCCCCATCCCCCATCCCCCATCACCCATTCCACCACCCCCAGCTCGCCACCCGGTCTCCGTCTCTCTCTCTTGTTCTCTCGTGTCTTCTTTTGGTCCGGACGTCCCTTTCATCAGTCACGCTACTGATACACCGCACCTCTAAAAATCGTTACTGCTTTTACAATCAAGCAGGCTCTGTTGCCGAAACACGCGATCATTCTGTTGTACAAAACTTTTCACTAAATATTACCTTTTTCTTTTCTTTTCTTTTCTCTATAACAACAACAACAACAACAACAACAACAACAACAACAACAACAACAACAACAGCAATAATAATAATAATAATAATATATTATATCATATTATACGTATAACTGTCCCTATTGATCGAACCAGACCCAGAACCTGACCCAATTATAACGAAATTTAATTTTATGGAAATGTAATGCGAAATATAATGTGTTTCATTTAACTTTATCACTGAAAATATTTCTGTTATATGTACCCATTTCAAGTTTCATAGAAATGTTTCCCAGAAAAATTGCATAACTTGACGAGGGTTAGAGTTAAGCTTATGATTAGATTCGGAATAGGTTCAGGTTTTCGGTGTACGTTATAATGAAATTCTAAAGTGTCTTATAGAGGAACGACGATTAAAAACAAAGAAAAATCAACAGGAAAATAGAAACTTAGCCACAAGCTAAACCGAAATTGATTCGACCTTGCAAAAGGGAGTATGCACCCCCGAGCTGAATTTCCAGCTGCGCCTGAATGACTAATACGACAAACGTTCGTCGGGGTGAGACCAGATTTTCAAGGGTGGAAACGAGCTGAATCGAATCTGAAATCGAATGTACGCGTGTTTCGCACCCTTCTCCCGTTTCCACGATTCGTTCCTCAAGATAACTATGAAATTTTCGACACCTATTTATTTTTCTGAATTTCTCATTTTCCTTTTATCTTTTCCTTTTTCATTTTTTACGTATATCCGATAGGACAATTTAGACAATTTCCACGAGTACCGTAAGACAGTTGTTCTTTAAAATAATTTTGCTCGAGAGGATAACGGTTGAACGGAGAGATTATATTGGAAAAATAAAATGAGAATTCAAAGCGCAGAGATACGAAACTATAATAATTGCATTTATATGTAAATCATAAAATGTTGCTTTGGTAAAATGGTAAACGTTGCTTTTAGTATTCGAAAATAAAGGAAAAAAAAATTATCCGCATTTTCGATAGTTTTTTCTCATCGATCTTGGCATCGCGCCCAAAAGTCATGGCAATTTGTAAAAAATTACACACCGATTTTCGAAACCGATTATCGATTCGACTCGCGTTTTACGGATTCGTCTACCCTCGGCTGGGGTGAGTAGAACGATTATTCTTCTTTTTTCTTTCCTGACAATCCTACCGCAGCCCCTTGTTTTCCGAATCAAACTGTTCGAGAAATTTGCACCACATTACGTTTCGCCAAGAGTATGTACGTACGTCCGCCTAAAATATTTACATTACTTTAAGCAATCAGGAAAAATATAACCTAATATCTGGTATTTATATCCTGGTCGTCGGCGTTTCACGATCTCTTCTTTCAATGCTAAAATCAATTAGAGTCGTTCAAAACTGTCCGTGTGTACAATCAGATCGAGAGGCTCCCACATATCTCGGGAACAAGTCTCCCTTTCCGTCCCTAGCTCTTCCGCCTTCGCTCCCTTCTTTTTCCCTCTCTTCCTCGCCTCTTGGCAACTAATCTTTTTCATCCTATCTCCCTGTCTTCCTTTTTCGCTTCTCTCCCCGCCTGTCTCCTTTTTCTCTTTCTCTTTCTCTTTCTCTTTCTCTTTCTCTTTTTCCTACCTCTTTGTTTCGTTCTCGGTTCTTTTGTCAATCGACTGTTTGATCGCTTTCAGTCCCAACAGCGAGTTAACTCGTCGAGTGTTACTCTCTCTTTGTCTCTCCTTCCGGTTTTATTCGTTGCGATCTTCTCGCCCGTTCTTTCTCGCTCTTTTCTCGTTGCCACCGATTGACCCTTTACTCGACTCCCCATTACGTTGTAAAACAACCGCCCTTTGTTCCAGTTGACCATGAGTCTACGATCTTCGGTCAGTGTTTGTGAGAAACATCGAGATACGGACGCGTTGGCCTTTTTTCAAAAGTTCCTGCCTGTAGAAGATTTTCCATCAATCGTGTTCGTTTCAAATGTTTCGTAAGTACCGTAAACCAATGTTTCGCATCAAAACTTGAAAAACTAAGGTCAAAAGGTAGATTAGATGTAACAACGAGACCTGTTCTTAATTGCGTTGCGAGACTGTTCCCAGAGGGTGGTGACGGGACGAAAAGAGGAGCAGAGAACGTTCATATCTAGCGGGGGCTGGACGTTGTTCGTCGAAAACCGGGGCATCCTGCTAATGCCTTGGTTAGTACTCCAGTTTCCTTTGTGCCACCCTCGTGCGCTACGGATCCACCCCTCCGCGCGCAGATACGCACCCCCTGCAGAATGCAATTTAAGCCGGCAGGCCACGCACGACGCTTAACCGGTCACCACGTGCCTGGTCGATCGATGCTTACGAAAATACGTTCGAGACCCGAGACTCGATCCCCTTTTCTCTCTCCTGTGTGCCGCTGGATCTCCACGCGAAACAAATCCCACGAAACCAGTCAATTATGCCTGTTCAAACACTTTTGTATATCGCGAACAATGTTTAAAGAAAAAAAAAAAGAAAATATATATATATATATATATATTTATTTGCAATAATTACAACAAACTAGTTCTTGCCCTTCGATGTATCCATCGTATCTTTCGTTCCTTCCACAAATTGTACACATTTAATACTATAGGTCGAAGCGACTTAAAACTTTGTTCATCGCCTGCGATAATTGTTAGAAGATGCGTTCACACTACAACCGGCTTGTTTCGCATTATGCGGCCAGCCACTCTAAATGATGAGATTTTCGTCGATGGAATGAACTGGAATGAGCTTGAATGAGCTAGAATGAACTAGAATGAACTAGAATGAACTAGAATGAGCTGGAATGGCGTAAAAACACGTATACAGACACAGTAGGAAGAAGGAGGAGCCGTATTAAAGTATTGCTCAGATGTTTTTTTTTCTTTTTTTTTTTCTTTTTTTTTCTTTTTTTTTCTTTTTTCTTGTTTGTCACGGCGTTTGCTTTGCTTTTACGGTCGCCTGGAACAATGACGAATCCCCGACATCATTGTACGCTGGCCCTTGCAGTTCGAGAAAAATGCAGAAAAGGGAAGAAAGGCCAGAAAACAGAGAGAAAGAGAGAGAGGAAGAGAGAGAGGAAGAGAGAGAAAGAGAGAGAAATAGGAAAAGGTACACGTCGTGTGACAATCACTCGCCGCTGATTACACGGACCATTGTGCAAGGACAACGGAGTACGAGACGATAAAAGGGTTTCTCCTCTCCTTCTGCTAAGAGAGTGAAATGATTCCAACGTCGAAATAAAAAAGAGAGGGGGAATACCGTGCGATGGAAAAAGAAAAGAAAAAAGAAAAAAGAAAAAAGAAAAAAGGAAAAAGGAAAAAGGAAAAAGAAGCCCACTTCTCCGCTAAATGTATTTCAGTGGTCACGTATCAAACGTTGTCTTTACTGTTATTATTCGAATTAATCCAGCGTATCGTATCGTATCGTAACATTCATCGTTTAGCCCACTATAACTGAAATTTTGTTTGTTGATAGAAAAAAAGTTTTGAAAAAAATATAAAAGTGGATCTTTGCACGTGAAATAATGAAAATTTATACGTTTCGATATCTCTTATAAATAGGTATGTACGTACGTACCTATGTATGTATAACAAAATATATAAAAATAAATGTATAAATGTATAAATTAATCGAAATAAAAAATATAGGCCGAAAAGTATGTTCTTTTATTGTTATTGAAACGTGTAGGTAATTAGTAGTGGAAAAGTAGTATAATTATTTTCAAGCAAAGCATGGCATGTAACTATAAGCAATTTGTGTGGCAAACAAGAAGGTATGATCCACGTTTTACTGCTAGTTCAAACAGTCGGGGCGTACTTACGCGTAGCACAAGTCGTATCACGCGAGGATGTTGACTTCTCTTCTTCGGGAAAAAACCGGAAACGCCTAGAGGCTGCGCATCGAGCAGGTAGGACAGGTAAAACAGGTGGGGCTTCCGTTTCGAGATCATCGATCGAGATTGATCCATTGGTCGTATTTGCTTTGCAGGAAACCTCTGGATCACCGGACAAGAGGCCAACTCTTCGCCGCATAGCTGTATTATCTTATCTAAGACTGGAATGTCTGAAAAATATGGTAATACCGTTTTATTAACGTTTATTGTACTATCTTTCCGATTAATTTTCTACCCGATAAAAATAACGAACCACACGATATATCGATGCTACTTTTCCAGTTATCAAATTTGTTCGCCGACTTTGATTGAGAATCTCTCGTATTGTTTTAGATAAAATCAATGTACACGTAAAGTAAGGACGAAGGAAGCGAAGCGTAAAAGCATGATTACTTATCGTGGTCCAAGCTTGACAACACCTGTGAAAAGTAGGAAGTAGAAAATGGCGCGCAACCGCGACCAGCTTCGAGGTCAGAGAAGAGAAGTGGAAAAGGAAGAGAACGGACAGGAAGAGAAGATCGGTGGTTAAGCCGCTTTTTGCTAAGCGGAGATGAGAAGCCAAGAGAACCGACCCGGTGAACCGAGGTCCCCGAGGACAGAACGGTACCCTGTGCCCTCTTCCTCCTCTTCCTCCTCTTCCTCCTCTTCCTCCGCTTCTTCCTCTTCCTCCTCTTCCTTCTCTTCCTCCTTGTCCCACCTCCACCAGAGTTCCTTCTCTCATCCAGCAGACTACTACCGAGGACGTACAATCCGTCCGACAGCACCTCGAACCTTTTTCTCCTAAATTCCTGCTTACATGTTTTTCACGCACTCTGCCGTTCACGCGTGTTATTTGCACCCGTTACGTCCACGTCTAACCTTTCTTTCGCAAATTTTCACCTTCGAGTTGTAAACACAAAGATCTTTTCTAGTTCTCTTTCGATTATTATTTTCAATTTAAAACTCAACAAACAACTTTTTCTGCATTACTTTTTACTTTTAGTCTTTCTCTTTCTCTTTCTCTCTCGTCCTATGCTGTGAAAGAATTAAGAATTTATTATTCTTTTTAACAAGATCTGGCAACCTGCTGAATCATTAGCAACAGTTTTGAAAGATTCTGTAAAATTTTGAACCGAAACATTTGGAAGAATTAAGTTTCGATGAAACAAGTTTCAGGAAACTCAAGTAAGGAAACAACAGAGAAGTACGTGCTCGAACGCGAACGTGCGTACCGAGGTCGATCGAACGGTGTTTCAACGTCTCCTCGATTCCTCTGTTCCTCGATTCCTTTATACTCTATTGGGTGAAAGCGCAACGTGTTCCTGGTAATGACTTCGTCATAGTCCCGACTCTACGCCCGTTGTCTTGTAATACTGGTAATACGAGCAATACGAGCGATACGAGCGATACGAGCGATACGAGCAATACCAAGCAAAGTTACGGGACTACCGATGTACCGCTGTGCTACCGAAAAACATTCCTTGCCTCTTTTGTCGTGCGTTAATTATCGCCTCACATTTTGCTATCTCCCCAGCAATTGGAAGCAATCGTGTAATGTCAACTTTTTCTGTACATATATTCGGAACGTTATATCGGAACAGCAAGTATCACATTTGTGTGATGGTATGAAATATTATTTTAATTCTCACTATTAATCGTGGAAACATTTGTACGTATAGCAGTTAGAAGATACGCGGCAAAGATATAAATTATGTTCCGTGGGTGATGCTCGTGAAAGAAAAATGTTACATACTACAGCTATTCTTTTTTGTATCTTAATTTTGGGGTGGAAAAAAAGAGCCACCATCGATGCTTGATACGCGCAAAAAATAATCTCGACGCAAGGAATTCGAGTCGGGTGAAAAAAAGAAGATGGACTTTACCGGAAGTGGCTGAGACTCGATCACCCTCGGATCGTTGCAACGAAGCTCTCCGAGTCGTGGAACGTAGGAAAGCGAGGAAAAGAAAAAGAAAGCAGGTGGCGAAGGTAAAGGATGAAGCCGAGGAAGGAAAAAGAGGGGAATAGAAGGGAATAGAAGGGAATAGTAGGGAATAGAAGGGAATAAAAGGGAATAGAGGGAAGGAGAGAGAAGGACTGTGCTGTGACGGGAACGCCACGCGTGATCGAGTTACCTGGACGAACTGGCGTGGCGCAGCGCAGGTGAGGTTGGTGCTCGGCCTGCGGGACAAAGAACCGCAAGAAATACCGATACTACCTTACTCTGGGACTGTAAGGTCGCTGTCGCAACCCAAAATCGAAACGATGCAACGCGTTCATCAAAGTTCAAAAGCTATTCGGACTATAGGGCTCTATAAAACTTTTAACGATCCAACTGTTTGAACGGTCTCAATTTCTGATTATACTAGATAACTATTCGAATACGTAATTTTTAAAAGACGGATCGCTACCTTTTCTCCTTGCTACGATATACGATCGACAATTTGCCTTAGGAGTAAAATAATTTCTATCCAACTACTAACACACTGATAAGTCGCGTTACGCTATAGAGTCGAATTCAATCGAAACGTTGTCCGATGAAGCGCGCTTTTACCGAAAGCAGACACGCCAGTCCTTCGGAGACATCGATACATCGATACGTCGAAACATAGATACCCCCTCGCATTACCTCATCCTTCCTGTGCGGTTTGCCCGTTACGTTCTCTTATAGAGTACTCTGTACTCTATACATATGTACGTATGTACCTGTATCGTGGCGAATGCAACAATGATGCTGATCATTGTCAATATCTAGTCGATATATACGTATAATTCTACAAAATTGTTTCTCATTTTTTCTCTCTCTACCTATCGATCTTGCCCATCTTTTTCTCTTCTATTCGATCCTCCCTCCTTTCTTCTCGCAACGATTATTCCTTCCATCTTTATTCCTTATTACAAATATGTACACGTTTCTCGTGAAACGATGACAAAAGAACCCTTAATTTGGTTTGTTTCGAGAGAAAAACGGGACGCTTCGCTCCCTTTGTATCGCACTTCCTGTTCCGCAAGGGCGAAATTACGACAGGGCTATGCTACGTGCAACGAGCCCCCCTTTGTCTCCATCTCTCCATCTCCAACGAGATCCTTGTTGTTTCTTTTCACGAGGCTCGTATTCTGAGCGAATTTCTGGTTATCCCAGTTTTTACATAGACTCCCTTCTTCGATTTACCACACACCGACCATTCCACGCTACCAAAGAAATTTGTGCTAATTGTTAACGTTGCCTTCGTACCACTTGGTTGTTGGTTCTTGGTTGTTATATGCCGCCGATGATGCTATTCTCTGGCGCGAACAAAAGAAGAACGAAGGAATTTTTAAGGAAAACGATTAGATGCAAAAAGAGAAAAATGATTTGTTTCGTCTTAATTATAGTTGTCACTAGCACCTTTGCAAACTCGTGTTTCCAATTATTTTTCACTTTTGTATCCAATCGGTCTGAAAAGTTTACGTACATCGATGGAATTTATATCGGATCAACTATACATACACCGCCCCAATTTTTTAAAACCGATTTAAAAGCTGCTTGGAACCAAGACTCGTTTCGTTTCATTAAAAATTTTTCATCTCCAAGGTGTCAAGGGAGATGAACCGACGGAAGCAGACAGACAGACAGACGGACGGACGAACGGACGGACGGACGGACGGACAGACGGACACACAGACACACAGACACACAGACACACAGACACACAGAAGCGAAGAGAAGAGAGAAGAGTTGGTGCATGTATGCCAAGAGGGGCAAGCAAACGATGGGAAGACACGAAAAGAATGTAACGAGAGTGACCGAGCGAGGACCACGTCGCAAATTGTCTGAATTAATGCTGCAGTAGGGTCGTTTCAACGTGTCGAGATAAAACTCGTCTCGTAAGAAATGATTTCCATTCCTGTTTCTCGATCGCATTCGATGTATGGCTTCCAAATATGATTCGTTCTTGAAACCAACTCTTCGGAAACTTGTACTTGCAAATCATACATTTTTCCGATGCTCCTGACGCGCGATAAATCCTACCACGATACTCGACGATGGACAAAACTTCCTCCGTTCGAGTAGATTGACGCAAACCGAGTTGAAATGATCTCAATTAGAGGTTCGGTGTTAGACCGAGTCGAAGAGGCGTTCTTTTAGTCGTCGGCTTCGACGTCTTTGCCTCTGAAAAAGTTTCAGTTAGTCATTAAATATCGATGAACCTACGTTTCATATTTTTGGTTCCATTTTACTTGCGTGATAAATACTTTTATAGTTGCAAATTCTTTCCAATTTTTATAGATACCGTTTCTTTTTTTCAAAAAAAGAAAAAAGAAAAAAGAAAAAAGAAAAAAAAAACTGTTTCATAGGTATTCATTCGATCGACATGTTTTCGTAACAATGAATACAATTAAACAAAATTTAGAATTGTGTCACCTTATAAAACCTTTCTGTCGAAAATTGATCAAAATGCTACCTACAGTATTAATTTCAAATTGACATGGCTCTTCCTTTTTCAAAGAAACTGAATCTATTTCGAAAGGGTTAAAGGGAGTTTGAAAGGTAACTCTCTGGTAATTGCAAGCGAACCAGTGCCGAGAAGGAGGCAATTAAACGCAATTAGGCATTAACCTACTTTCTAATTGTAAGTTAGCTGTCTCGCGATTTGGATCACAGATCTGTAAAAAAAAGAAACGAGGAAAATTAAATATGATTTCGAAAAATCTTTATAGCAGCTATCGAAACAAATTCGATTTTTTCTTCGGGAGACCAATAAACGAAGAAGTCGTTCTCCCGAGGATCTCGGTGATTATCGAAAACGAGGTGGGCTCGATCGAGGAAGAACCTCGCCCTTTTCCTTCGTGAGAAACGAGGGGGGCGTGTCCACGATCAACCTTCTCCTTCTTTTTCTCTTTTTCTCTTTTTTCTTTTTTATTTTTTTAAAACATCAAAGCATACTTACCGATTGATCGATAAACAGATAAATTCTTCGTTTTAGCAACACGAAACGTTAGAACACAGATAAAAGTAGATAGCGTTTATAACCAAAAAAATAAAGCATCGAATGTAATTTTGTTATTTTCTTAACTTTCGTCTTATACTGGTACGGTTGTAGAATCATGTCTTAAAATCTTTTCCAGGAGTAACTTAATATCCTGTACACGCCGTAAAGCTCAATTCAGGACTGATAAAATACAGTACTTACGGTACGTATACTGAGTACATACCACCGTTTCCGTCATCCTTTTGATTTTTTTTCTTTTTTTCTTTTTTTCTATTTTTCTATTTTTCTGTTTTTCCTTTTTCTTTTTCTTTTTTTATCTAAAAGCATAAAAAAATGTTACTCACAGCCCTAAATTAATACCGTCTCGAAAGAGTCAAGCGAACCATCAATGTAATCGGATTTAAAGTTGGAAAAAAAATGTAATCCAAGAAGAACGAAAACGGAGGAAGGTGAAAAAATGAAGCAGAATCCTTGATGTTCCAAGTTCCCGCGTGTATCCTTTGGTCCAATTCGAAGATCGAATTCCACTTTTCTCCGGATAGCTTCAATCTCCGAAGAGATTCTCACGGAATTGTGTGGTAAGCAGTAAAAATTAAAGAAAATCGGCAAAATGTTTGTCTTGTAAGTTATTCTGCTTCCGGTGATAGTCAATAGACTACCGTCGAGCTGTATCCCAGCGGCTAATAACAATAAGTAACGTCGAGTTGAAATGACGATTACCGGATAATAATGTGAATTGTTACAAGTGGTAGAATAATTTATTTTAACTGCTCTGCTATCTAGAGAATTTTATCCTCTATAATCAGAATTTTGTTTCCCTATAACGGAAACAGTTATAATTGATCTTTTTTTTTTTTTCTTTTTTTCTTTACTTTGATTTAAAATTTAGGAATTAACGAATGTTGTAAATAACTCGATTAGTATCGGTAATATAAAATATAATGATATACCGGTAAGATGCAATAGTACAATTTGAAAAATATAGGTGTATAATTGTATAGGTGCGTAACTTTCAAGTCACGTGACGTTACAGGACAAAGACAAAAGCAAGAGGAAAAGGAAAAGCAAAAGCAAAAGCAAAAGCAAAAGCAAAAACAAAAGCAAAAGGAAAAGCAAAGGAAGTTGGATATATGTACCTCCGTAGCGATGTTCCAACCGACTACAGCACTGAAAGCGACGAGTAATCGATAATAAGTTAATGGGCAGGTTCGCTCCACTCGCCTGGTCGGTTGCTCACGAGTGAGGTATTCGATCGAGTCGATGACAACTTCCGGCGGTGGTAACGAGCGGTCGACACGCGATTGCGATTGCGACTGCGATGCCAGTTTCGCGGGCTTTGGTCTCTCTTCCTCTCTCTCTCTCTCTTCATCGAATTATCGAACACAGTATTAACCAAAATCCTTTTTCTTTTTTCCAAATCCATTTTTTCCCTCGTTTCCTCATGACCGATCCTCCGTAGGATGCTCCAACTTTTGCTTCTTTTAAGAATCTTGTCGCTCCACATCACCGAAAGCGGTTAGTCTACAACGGCACCGAATGCCGTTCGACAAGACGGTCAAGTAAGAAAAAGAAAACGTTGGAGAAAGAGGAGGACGTTCCGTTATCGTTCTCCTCCACATAACCGTACCTCCAATAGAGGGCGCGATCCCAGATCACCTCTCGTCCCAAGGAAGGTCAGATCACCTACCACTACTACTGTTCTCTCTTCTTCATTCCTCTCTTGGGTGTGAAACGAATTTCAAAGAAAAATTCCTAGACGTATTCTACCTTTCATCTATTTTGATAGCATCATTTTTTACCATATTTTTTTGTATCACCTTTAGAGGATATATTTTAAGACTATTTTTTCTCTTGTCATTACATATACCAGTGTACTAAAATCGGACTTCCGATTCATTTTTACCGTATAACTTTCTTAACGTTAAAATAAAAATTTACATTTCAGTGATAAAATTATATCTGGTATAAATAAGTTGGAGATTCAATAGAGAACATAGAGAACATGGTTCAATTTTGGTACACTCTTTCTAATGTATAAATCTTAAAGTAAAGCTAGTCTATTGTCTATTAAAATGTAGAAGGAAAAAAATAAATGGTAAATAGTAAAAAGAGTGAAGAGGATCAAGTTATTTTTCCGGTGACAGCAAAGCAAAGGTACGACGATCGAGAGGCTCGGATGCCTTGATGCTTTAATGCCTCGATGCCACTACGTGTAACGGCTCCTTGTGACTTCTTTGGCTTCCGAGACAAACGAGGGTCGCCGAAGACCCGGAAGTTCGTTCGACTCGGCGCATTAGCTCCTCGTCTGCCATCGTATTAGATGCCTTTTAGACTCTCGGAAACACACCAGCCTCTATTGACCGGATCTATACTATGGAACGTTAACGATTGAGGAGTTGAAACGGTAAATGATGTAAGTAACGAAAAAATAATTTTTCTGGATTTATAAGAAAGCGGTATACTTGACAAATTCTCTTAAGTTTCAAATCTAATTTCTTACCTCCTGTAAACTTGGAATCGATGATTCAAAATTCCACCAACTTCCTATTATGTATATCCTACCTACATTGTATTAGTTTCTTTGCTTTTCCTTATTCTAAAATGCTACATAGTTGCTGCTGCTGCTGCTGCTTCAACATCTTTCCGTCTTCATTTGCACGAAGAAACTATTTTCTTAATCTAAACTAGGATTAACTCGGATACCTTTAGTCATCCGATGTCGCGTGACGTGACATCAACTTGGAGTTGCGAACGACTTGCGTAATTGATCGATTACATGTTT
>SMSQ01025711.1:23670-34594 GCA_019453375.1 Ctenoplectra terminalis
AGAACATGGTTCAATTTTGGTACACTCTTTCTAATGTATAAATCTTAAAGTAAAGCTAGTCTATTGTCTATTAAAATGTAGAAGGAAAAAAATAAATGGTAAATAGTAAAAAGAGTGAAGAGGATCAAGTTATTTTTCCGGTGACAGCAAAGCAAAGGTACGACGATCGAGAGGCTCGGATGCCTTGATGCTTTAATGCCTCGATGCCACTACGTGTAACGGCTCCTTGTGACTTCTTTGGCTTCCGAGACAAACGAGGGTCGCCGAAGACCCGGAAGTTCGTTCGACTCGGCGCATTAGCTCCTCGTCTGCCATCGTATTAGATGCCTTTTAGACTCTCGGAAACACACCAGCCTCTATTGACCGGATCTATACTATGGAACGTTAACGATTGAGGAGTTGAAACGGTAAATGATGTAAGTAACGAAAAAATAATTTTTCTGGATTTATAAGAAAGCGGTATCCTTGACAAATTCTCTTAAGTTTCAAATCTAATTTCTTACCTCCTGTAAACTTGGAATCGATGATTCAAAATTCCACCAACTTCCTATTATGTATATCCTACCTACATTGTATTAGTTTCTTTGCTTTTCCTTATTCTAAAATGCTACATAGTTGCTGCTGCTGCTGCTGCTTCAACATCTTTCCGTCTTCATTTGCACGAAGAAACTATTTTCTTAATCTAAACTAGGATTAACTCGGATACCTTTAGTCATCCGATGTCGCGTGACGTGACATCAACTTGGAGTTGCGAACGACTTGCGTAATTGATCGATTACATGTTTCATGACCGCCAAATTTCTTCAACGCAAGCAAATTATTGCATTACAAAGGAAAAAAACAATTGATCGGGCAACGAACAGTAAGCGATAGGGTGTGCTCAGATCGATCGTTTTTTCCTACCTATATATAGGTATTTAACTACCTATGTAGGAACAAGACCAACTCAAAGTACCTGTTACATCGGAAGCTGCTCGAAGGCGCCGCGGTGCACCGCGTTGCGCCGCGTTGCGCCGCGTTGTGCCGTGCCGTTCGAGACACGTCGGTGTGGGAAGCTGCGTCGGCGTTAGTTGCCTCGCGCTTCGTCACGCTGCGTTACTCCGCACCGTTCTGCCTCGCATTACGTCGACAATTGATCCTAACGCGCTAGACGCCGAGCCAATTAAGAGACCTCTTGTCCGATTACGTCACCTACCAGCGATACCCACCGTCCTCGCGCTTTCTATCGCGGCCTGAGCAATACCTACATATTTCCTTCTCGACTTGCGTCGAAAACTCCCCTGCTTACGTATAGTATACTCGCTACGATCTTCGATTACGAACATTAGCGGAAAAATAATTACAGTCTTAATAATTTCTTTCGTTTCTACCTAAGCAGATTCATCGTTTACAGTCTACGCCGCGCCGTACGCAATCGTTTTGATCGATCGGGAACAAACTAATCGAATCGCGTGCATATCTCATACGTAAACGTTGAAAAACTTTTACAATTGTTACAGTTGCTACAATTCGTGGAATACATATACGACCTGTGTGACCTAATATACTATACCTAACGGTTGATGAT
The DNA here is from genome assembly GCA_019453375.1 of Ctenoplectra terminalis. Taxonomy (NCBI): domain Eukaryota; kingdom Metazoa; phylum Arthropoda; class Insecta; order Hymenoptera; family Apidae; genus Ctenoplectra; species Ctenoplectra terminalis. The sequence goes on from SMSQ01025711.1 coordinate 25,238, forward strand.
TTGATAAATTTGATAAATCGAACAATTTTCACGATTTATATAGTACGTGTGTGTAAGTATTCTAGAACGAATCGTTGATCTTTCCTTGAAACTACGCGCGAAGAAAAATAAAGAAAAGAAGACATTCCATCCATGTTCCTTCCAGGTAGACGTGACCTCCTCCTACTCTTTTCTCATCGTTGGTACCAGGCTCCGTTATTTTCGCCGTTGACTTCGTCGACTCGACGAAGCAAGTCTTTAAGTCAAGACTAGAAGAAGAAGAAGAAGAAGAAGAAGTGCAAAGCCGTAGACCAGAAGAAAGAAGGCGAGTCAAGGGAATTCCAACGAGTTCCTTCCTGGTAGCAGCGAGCTTCCCCTCAGCCTCGGTTTCTTCCTGTAAGAAGGCCTTCAGAAGGGGAAGGGGAGCTTGGCCTCGTGGGCGACTCTCGCGTTCCTAAACTGCATTCCAACCTACGTTGCCACGTCTCGTCGTAAGCACGCGGGTACACGCATAAACGAATGAACACGCATATCCGAAGGTGCGTGCAGACACGTGCATCGGCCAATATCTTTTGGGGAAGGGAGGGGGAAGGGGGCGCATCAAGAGACTCAGCTCCTCGTAAATATTCCGATGAACGCCTCTTCATCTCCCTCCAACCCTTCCCATCATTCCCTACCTTATCTATCGTTCCGTCTTTCCTCGTTACATATTTTCTTTCCTTCCGTTATTCACCGATCTTTATTCATTCTCTGTCTCGCTTCAACAATGCGAATTTTATGTTACTATAACTACTGCTATTACACACTATGTATTTACGTATGTATTGTATGTATTGTATGTACGTACTTACATATAATCGGAGACTATTCGCTTGTTTTTTTGACAACTTTTATTCTACAATTTCGTCGTTCCAAAATTAAAATATTTTGCTACGCAGAGGAGCTTGCTTCTACGTTTCAAGATTCTTCGAGTCCAAGAAATAGAGAAATTTTTATTTCTTTTTCTTAGCAAATTTTAAAATGGTCTTTGCTGTAATTTTGTACACGCCAAGATACTGACAAAACTAGTTCTTCGCCAATCTATGAAAGAGTTTTCTGACATTAGAATTGAAGTAACGAACGTCATGATTAACACATTTCAGATAATCGGAAGTAAAAGAAATAAAGAAAGAAAGAAAGAAAGAAAGAAAGAAAGAAAGATAAAAGAAAATAAAATTGATAAGGAAGATGGAGCAAAGTCAAATCTTGGAGGATAAAAAAAGCAACAAAGTAAAGGTGCCGCTGTGAGTTGATCAGGAACACCTGCATCAGAGACGAAGCAGTGTTGATAATCCGTCTTATTCTGATCCTAAAACAGGATCGACCACGAAATTCCATAGGCGTGTCAGGGCATCTTATCGTTAGACATGGCCCGTAACCACGTTTTCCTTATACTATTCAATCTTACCTACAATTTTTCTATTTCTCTTCTTGGTACTTTTATTTCTTTCATTGTATTCGTCACTTTGAAAAATGGGAAACATGATTAAGTGCGTATACATTATAATATGGCATAATAGATAGTCAGCCACAAAAGCCTATATACACAAATCAAACAATTGAAATGAGAAACGATCTAATTGTAAATGCCAGAAATGAAAATTTTCGGTAGTAATAGTAATAGTAATAGTAATAGTAATAGTAATAGTAATAGAAATAGAAGTAAAAGTAGTACTTATCGTTTCAAGTTATTACATTACAGATTTTCAACGTTTACCACGTTTAGGTACAAATTTAGAGGACAGTTCAAGCACCTCTGTTTTTCTCACTGCTTTTTTAATCAAACTCTTGACATCCGGAGAATCGATGAGCTTCAGGTTAAGGTGGGACGATAAGCCAGTGAAAAATGAAAAACCTGTTCCTCTTCCTGTCTTGGGATGAGACGGTGGTCATTACATGCTCGAGTGCACACGGAGGTCTCAAATGTAGGTACTTGCCACTGGCCGTGAGTATCAGGCAGAGGTTATGAGAAATAAGGATATGAGAAAAACTTGGAGCTGACCGGAAACTAGTATCTCGATAGACCACCTTAAACAGGGAACGATGAACGCGTGTACACTATTTTATAGCGAAACTGTAAAAAGTTGGTCAGAATTATGAGAACTTTTTACTTAGATCCTAACCCGAACCTACATATAAGAAAAAGTACCTTTTTCGGCCAGGTTGCATCGATTTATCGATTTTTCGTAATACATACTCGTGTACAGAAGCCCTCTTGCACAATAATTGCGATGAATATATAGTTTTATAGTTATACAGTTTTACAGTTTTACAGTTTTACAATAGATATACAAGTTTAATCACTTATAAGTTATAAGGTATAAGTTAGAAAAATTTACTTGTACCTACGATAGAACTATAAGTACTTGTTTTATTGAAAACAAGTTTTATATTGAAAATAAATTTCTTATTTGAATCGTTCAACGAGTAAATTAAAAATTGTCAGAAATATACAAAAAATAAAAGACAGTTGAATCGAATCGTTAAAAAGATATAAATTTGAAAATCTCGTTAAAAGCGTACCATTTCGATAACTAAAGCCTCTTATAACAAAAGCACACGTATAGTTCCCTTCCCTTGTATTTCTTTTTAGTGACTTATTTATTCTTTCCATCAAACCACTCATTGTCAATTGTCTCCTCTTTCCGATAAATCGTTGCGACTGTTGATTTCAGAATTAGAAAGACGAAAGATTACACGAATCCGTATGGAACGAAAAAATCAAGCAGGGGAAATAAATATCGGAATATATGAATTGAACGAGAAAAAATTGCAAATGCGTGTCGTGCATTTATGGACTGTTACACGTACATATATGTAGGTATGCTTATGCGAACATAGCCTTTCTTCATGGCCGTCATTTGTCGTCGTGGTCGTCGTGGTCGTCGTCGTCGTCGTCGTCGTCGTCGTCGTAGTTGTCGTCGTCGGTCATCGAACTCACGACAAATTCAAAATAAACGGTCAAGCCGCACCAAAGTAAGTATACGTGATATGTATACGGTTACCAACAACAAACTCCTTTTTCTCAAAACTTGATCAATTTACGTTTCGTTTCTACTCCTTCTCTGCGATAAAAAAAAAAATCGATAAAAGTGTAAGAAATACACCGCCGTTGTGTAATTTTGGTAAGTTCGATAGATGGACAGGCTTTAGAGGAAAATGAAATCGCAAAATCTGAGTTCCTTTCATCCATGATTACATCGTAGAGACACGATTCACTAGATTCTTTGAATCCAAAGACGAGCCTAAACTTTTATCTCAGACACTCTTGTTCTTTACAAAATCAGGAAATCCGTTTTTTCGCAAAAGGACCTGAATCGTGTTTCACGCGTCTATGAATGACGATCCATTTACATATGGTTTCGTATGTAAATTAAGGTAGATTGTAGGGTGCGCAAAACCTGTTCCAAATGTTAATTTCAAGAGCGATCTACGCTTCATAATTATATCTTTCTTTCCCCCATATTATTGGACACAATTTATTTTCAAAAAATTACCTCCACTGCTTTAACACTTTAAGGACCATTATTTTCAATCGATCTATCAATTTTCACGTTCGATTGTAATAGTAAAACATGCGCGTGGTTTTAGATTTTAAAATATAAATATCAATATGTTTTTCGATTAAAAGTCTGTTGTTTTCAATTTAATAATTTCTCGTAGCACAGTACTCGATTGAAAAAGAAACAACCAACAGTAATAGACAGAATAACGTAACATTTCCCATATTTTTCCAACAGTTGATAAATGGCGGTAACGATAAAGAACGAAGAAAAATGGAGAAAATACGGTCCAAGTAAAAATGTTGTTACGCGTGAAACGGTAAGCCGAGCTAAACAACTTCGAAAACGTTTTAAGAAGTTACCGACGCGACGATTTTCCCACGACTCCTCCCACGACCTGCACAGATTCTTTTCGAGATCCTTTGCCTTTTCGTCCCTCACCTTATGTTCGCCATACGAATTGTATTGACCGAGTCTTCTTCTTCATCTTCTTCTTCTTCTTCTTCTTCTTCTTCTTCTTCTTCCTCCTCCTCTTCTTCTTCTTCTTCCTCTTCTTCTTCTCCTCGGGATACGAAGAGCTCACTCGGTCATATAACGGGATGCAAGGAAAACGCACTCGAATTCTCTGTGATTCGGTCGCACAATGATGGCTTTGGTCCGAACACAATGACCATGCGAGGATAAGATACGTATTTTTCGAAGGTATTCATTCGATCGGAGAGAAGTTTAGGAAACCAGGACCGCAAAAGACAAGCTACCTGCTCCTCGTCTATACCCGGATGGAAAGACCGAAAATACAAAAACGGACCAGGAAAAGAGAAGTCGTGAACGCACAGAGAACGAAAAAGGAAACGACCCGAAATACAAGAAGACACGAGAACGAAACATGCCGGGATCGAGCACCTACACCGATATACCGGTTACGCGCACGCAACCATCATCCCCTTACTTGCTCACGGACGAAAAGTTTCTCATAAAAACGAAGAACCGTGTGGTGATCGACTTTGTCGAAGAGAAACGAAAAACGATCCTTCCACACCCGAGAAACGCTCTTTTTGTCTCTTCTCCTATTTCTTCGAGGAGTCAGCAAAGAAGATGCAGTTCGCGAGGAAACAGAACACGGATGATGCATTGCATATGGCTGAAAGACGCGCGGCAACTTAGTCAGAGAGACAAAAAAAAATAAGACAGCTAGGAAGGAAAAGAAGAAAGAAAGAGTAAGAAAAAAGTGAAATTATCAAAGCTTGAGGAACGATATATGTAGTCCTATTAGTATTTACTAAGAAAATGTCAAGTCGATAAGTGGTTCGCAGGGTTCGCGCTTCTACCGCACCTTCGATTCCCGCTTAGGTCGCTTACGTTACTTACGTTGCTTACATAATAAACGATGAACTCTCGGAGAACTCTTCTCTTCACCCTTCTCATCGTGTCCTGGTCTCTCCCTTCTCCAACGCTCGTCTCGTTTTCTCGCGGTAGTGGCGATGGTGGCGATGCTGGCGATGGTGGCGGCACATGAGCGCATCGCGATGGAGGCGCGAACGAGACTTGGGCATCGAGAGTATAAAGGGAAAATGGTCTCGAATGGGAGGGAGTAAAGAACGGAGGTCGACGTTACGCCATAGAATTTCTTCTACCGATCCTCTTCGTTCCGATAGCTATAGGTATCGTCTTCCTCTTATCCACTTGTACGATATCTTTTGCGCAACTCGATTGCCTTAGCTTACGCGATGCACATAACCTATTCCGCAACTATCGCGATTCGACCGAGTTGTTTGTCTAATTGCTTACGAATAAATTGAACAAATTTACGTGATCCGAAAAAAGAAAGAAACGTTTCATTTTGAAAAAAAAAAAAAAAAAAAAAAACAGTTGAATACCGAACAGTTTAATACCTTTCTGTATTAGTTCTTTCTGTTTTTCCTTCGAATCCTAGAAGCTGGTGAAAGACACGAGCGAACCTTTAAGCGGCCGATCCTCCTCATAGATTATTTCATAAGCATTCCCAATACGGAAAAGTTCATCCGCTCTTACCGGGTATGAACTCAAGCTGTTGCGCAAGAGCGATTCGAAGCCTCTCTCTCTCTCTCTCTCTCTCTCTGTCTCTCTCATTTCTTAGCTTGTTCACACGCATCCGTGCTTAGATTCTTTGACATAAATGGTCGTGTAAATGTGTACCTTCGAAAGTTAAACTCTTCGAATCTGTATTACTTAAAAAAAGGTATGTATATGCTTACAAACGTGAGGCTGATGAGAAATATTGAGATCGTTGGATACGTGCTGCCCTCTCTTGTATTTCGGTTCATGTAACGGTAGTCGAAGAAACTAAAATTAGTGGAAGCATATTTATTCTACGTTTCTAACAGTCAGTAAATTATTTGCTGTAATTGATGATAATTATTAATTACATATATATATATATATATATGTATTTGTCCAGGATGCGCAATTATTAAATAAAGTAAATTTTTGTGTCGTTTTGTACAGAATTGAGTTATTTATTATCAAAATATAAAATAATACAATTTTTTAAATATTTTATTTAGCGTAAACAATTATTAACCTAAAATTAATTTCACAGGTACACTTTCCGAGATATATTACTTATTACCGAACCGTGCTACTTGCGCAAAGTTTGTATCTGAAACGTTTAACAATGAGTTACATTTCCTCGGGGAAAAATCAGAAAAAATAACCATGTAACGGTGTATGTAACGAGGAATTAACCAGATTTATCGTAAACACGTTTTTCGTTGTCGCGTAAATGTTTTTCCGCCAGTGATCAACTCTTGAATGTAATGTAATTGTTATAAATTGAATTTTTTTCAATTTTCATAGATAGTCCATCCGATCCGTTTCTTTTCACCTTTTCACCTTTTCACCTTTTCACCTTTTCACAGATCAGTATCGTCGCGAAGATTCACCCCATTTTCCGATAATTACACACCGATTAATATAATAGGATACCGCTAAAAAGTAATGGATCAGTGGAATAATTTTCATCCGAACGGTGGCTGCTACGGTTAGAAGGAAAGACCGAACGGACGGACTAAAAGAGAAGAGAAGAGTTGAGTTGAGTTGAGTTGAGTTGAGTTGAGTTGAGTTGAAGTTAGAAGTTACGTAAAAGCGAATGTATCTCGCGTTTCACGCCGACCTTTAGGTCTGAATCGCTGATCAAGAATCGGCAATCGGGAATAATGAGATATCACGAGGATTGACGAGGACCGACGAGGATCGGCGAGGATTCACGAAGGGAAGAATCGCGAGTAAAGAAGCCGCATTAGCGATGCAACAACGCGACGTTCTCCAACTTTTCTGGTTGCTCCTCGTCGAAAGGCGTGTGCGCTTTCTGGAATATCAATGCTACATAGAAGACTCAAGATGGTATTTTGCGTAGCATTGTCTCGTTTCGACGAGTTGTTTAATCGCGCAACAGCAACCGATTCGAGCGGAAGTCGTTCGAAAACTTCAACCGGGTTCCACGAAGGAAACTTTCTGTCCTGGAGGCGCTACCGCGACTGCGACAGTAGTCGGCCGAGCGAACAACTCGCAACCTAACCCATGGGTTTATATAATAAAAGAACCAGCCTCGCGTTCGCAGCCATGTCGAGAATTATCGGCACGCGAATTCTATCGTTACGCAATCACCGTACACGGTATTATTCTGGGTTAAATAATATTATGTCACGAGGAAAGTGTGCCTCCTGCGATCGAACCAAGCTCCTGCTTACGCGCATGTTAAATAACGTTGAGTAATGTTAATAAGAGAGAAAGAAGAGAAAGAAGAGAAAGAAGAGAAATAAAGGAGGAAGAAAAAAAAGAGAAAGAAGGAAAGAAGAATGAAAGAAACTTAATTTACTCTCGCGATACTTTTATACTCTTTCTTTTCTTTATATATAAATATACCTATTTAGGTAACCTATTTGTGTTCGAAATAAAAAATTTCGATCCAACCAACAAGGGAAGAAGCGAACAACCGAGGCGCTAGAGTCGAGAGAGAAAGAAAAGAAGAGATAAACTGGGAATTGCAAAACTCCCTGGCTTCTACAATCCTTTTGCATCGAGTAACGTCTAAAGTAATTTTACGATTAACGATAAGAAAAACGCGTCGAGTGGATTTTTCAAAATTCGTGCGATTAAAAAAAGCAGGATCGTATTGAAATCGAAGACGTTTGTTGTCTATCATGTTTGTTTATCGCGTTTCGTTGATCGCGGACATCGTGGTTGGAAAGGAATGCTAACGGCTATGTGTATACTATACGCACACCTTTTCCGGGATAACGCGAAGCGGTAAGCCCTTTGGGAATAATTCTTCCGCGTACGCGAGGCCGTGGAAAATAAAACCCGATCACGTAGGTGCGCGCATGGGCGTGAATATGCTCGCGACAACGTGTCCCGTTTTTGAAATCGTCCCCTACGTGATCGAGGTAAATCCGCTTGAATTCTTCAAGAGGCGCGCGATTAGCAATCAGCCGTACGAAGACTCCTGCCAAAGATTACCAACGAGTTACGACCCGATATTCTCGTTGGTTTTTTCAATTTTACATTGGATTCGGTCACCGAGCGAATGCTAATTCGGTTCAACTTATATAACGGAGATCCAGACAAGAATTACTTAAATTCAACTCAACGCGCATCCTATTATATTTTCCATTATCATAATAATTTATCTGCAAACTGATTTTATAACTCGTAATATTTTCTTTCAACGTAGCAAATTTTCCAAAGAAATAATGAAAAAGATAATTAAGAAAATCAGTATTATCCTTATAATGAATAATAGTGATGCAACGCGAATAGACGAGTTGACGGGAGCCTCTTTGAACCGCTCCTACAATTATGTTGACGCAACATCCAGAGAGACACACTCAGATTCGCTTTCTCTCATCTTTCTAGCGTTCGTCGCATCCTTCGACGGTCGTTCTAATACATGTATACGTATACGTATGTAACATTAGAGATCGGTACGCGCGTAGGTTCGTTCGTTTCTAATCCGTATGGTGAGTTTTTTTATCTAGAAATCGTAACGGATATTCTCTTTATCCTTTAACAGATTCTTTTTTCCTTTATTCCTTTATTTCTTTATTTCTTTATTTCTTTATTTCTTTATTCTTTATCACACACTTTTTCCATTTTTAATATACGTACATAAAAAGATGTATTTTTATAATTGACAATGTTCCTTTCTCAATTTTCAGTTGTTGGCCCATTTTAAGCGGTCGATGGTGAATAACAGGGTTCCGGGGGAAAGAAAGAATGCGAAGCGAGTACGGTCTGGGTACAACGCGGTACATAAGCCGGATGGGTTCGTCTCGTGTTCCAAGTATTACAAGAGCGATTGCCACGTGTCGGGATTGTCAATTCGGAAAGTTGCGCGCGACGAGCATCTTCGTCCACGCTCGGCCACCGAGTTTCGTCCCTTCCTTCCTCGCTTTTTCCATGGGAACGTTGACTTCGAGGCGTGGCGCTGTGCCTTGCTGTGCCGCGCCGGAACTCGAGAAACGGCCTAGCCCGACGACCTGCTCAGAAATTACGTGAGTCGACCGTGTTTCATTCACGATCGTCCTTACTATCAATCCTCCTATATTGTTACATCCTCCGTCATTTGCCCTTCTTCTATCAACATTCCACTAGACTTCGATTCAATTTCCCGCCATATTGTTTCATCCCCCGTTTCAAATCAACTTGTTACAACCACGTGTAACACGCATAACCACTTTCTTTCTTTCTTTCTTTCTGTGCAAATTATATTTCAAAGATTTTTGTCCAACAATATTATATTGGCATTTAATAATTATTAGAAGCGATTTAGCGAACACGGGACAAAAAGAAAAAAAAA
>SMSQ01025711.1:34988-48141 GCA_019453375.1 Ctenoplectra terminalis
AAAAAAAAAAAAAAAAAAAAAAAAAAAAAAAAAAAAAAAAAATGATATCACAAACTAAATGATTAAAAATGAATTAAACTGAAACAAGCTTTTCGGATTGAAATGGAACCTTTCCTAATTAATTTGTAAGAAAAACGATGCTTTTCTCAAACTTGAAAAACTGTTTTAAAAAGATGAGAGCACGATTGTGAGAAAGAAACGTGGAAGGGTTAAATATAAAACGGTTGGATTACAACACACGATGTCGAACGTAATTTGTTCCTCTTTATCGAAAATCAATTTCCGTCCTGTATGCCTAGTAAGCGGGAAAAGAATTAGGTATAAACTGAACTTGGGAGCATATTATTGATCGGTTGCCACTAGTGCGCCAGCGCAGCTCAATCTTGAGGCCAAAACAGTTGCAATCTACCCTCGTTCACGTTTCGTTCATGTTTCGTTCAGTGTTCTAGTGCCGTTCGGTCATTCATTCGGGGCTGCTACTTGGAAGCTATTTAAACTGTCGTCGCGCGTCACTAATAATATGTCCGGTGGTACGTATGCATGTGTTTCATTTTAGGTCCTATCTTTCTCGCTTCTCTCCAAACGGAATATACAAAGAGACATTGATGATATCGAAACGAAAAAGGCTAATTAAATAGAAATAAGAAAGACAAAGAGAGGGAGAAAGAAAGAAGAAAAGAAAAAACGAACGAACAATTAGAATAAAGTAAAATTGAAGTTAATGTTAACGTTTTAATCGTTTTGTCTTATTCATCAAGACAGGGACTATATTGGATTTGCAACGTTACCCGAGCAAGTACACAGAAAGTCGGTTAAAAGAGGATTCGAATTTACTCTGATGGTGTTAGGAGAGAGTGGTCTTGGAAAATCTACCTTGATAAACAGTCTTTTTCTCGGAGATCTTTACAAAGATCGACGAATCCTTGATGCCGCTGGTTGGTACCAAACGTACAAACATACTATATCGCACGTTCGACGATCACTGCCAAAATTAGTTCTTTCTAGAACGCATTGAAAAAACTACAACAATAGAAAAGAAGACGATGGATATCGAAGAACGTGGAGTCAGACTACGTCTGACGATTGTCGACACACCGGGTATAAATTTTTTTTTCTTTTCTTTTTCCAACCTTTTATACGCGATCAAATTAAACAACGGACAATTCTTGTTGACAATCCTTGGCACGATAGTTCATTCTATGTCCAATTAATTCTAACTGGAAAAAAAAGGATCATTTACAAGAACTGACAAAAGATACATTTTATTTCGATTACTATGAAAAACTTGACTTCGATTAAAACAATTACAACAATTGAACGAATGTCCTACAAACTGTGATATACCGAATGGCACTTAAAATCATTCTGTTATTAATTTTTATCGTAACAATAACAACAATAACAACAATAACAACAATAATAGTAATAATAGTAATAATGTTTTAATCCTTAATGAAAGGATTAATAAACAAGTTGTGTATGATTTTTTTTTTTTGTCATCTTTTTTCTTTTTCTTCCCTTTCTTGTACGAAGAATGTTATAGAACTCTTATAGAAATAAATAAATTTATACATAGGATTTGGCGATGCGGTAAACTGCGAGGACACTTGGAAAGCGTGTTCGGCCTATATCGACGAACAATTTCGACAATATTTTACGGACGAAAGTGGATTAAATAGGAAGAATATTCAAGACAATCGCGTGCATTGTTGTTTATACTTCATACCACCTTATGGTCATGGGTATATCTAAGCCTCTATTTGCATCTGATCCTGAATCACGTTTACCAGCTTGTTCATTTTTTCCCACAGACTCAGACAGATCGATCTGGAAGTATTGAAACGATTACATCGTAAGGTGAACGTCGTCCCTGTAATTGCAAAGGCGGATACCTTAACTACTTACGAAGTGAAAAAATTGAAAGAACGAATCCTTGCTGACATCGAGGAACACGAAATTCAGGTAGTGTCTTTCGCTTTTCTACCTGTTTCTTCTGTATTTGTTACACCAAAGTTGAACGATAAAGTGGAAAAGAGGTAAAGAAGGAAAGTATCTAAGGGAAATAAAATATGGAACGTGAAAATAGATACGATGATTTGGGCGTAGATATATCAGTTTCCGGACTGCGATAGCGACGAGGACGAGGAATTTAAGCAACAAGACAAAGAACTTAAGGCGTGCATCCCGTTCGCAGTGATCGGAAGTTCAACTGTGCTCGAGGTTGCGGGAAAGAAAGTTCGTGGTCGTCAGTATCCCTGGGGAGTGGTAGAAGGTAACAATTAGACTCGTATTTAAAAATTATTCTTCTCTCTTTTTCCAACGAAAACACAAATAAATATTTTAATCGTCGAATAATTGTCCGATCGAACACCAATTAACGTTTCACTTTCGATCGAGCGCAGTGGAGAATCCAAAGCACAGCGATTTCGTGAAACTAAGGACTATGCTGATCTCTACGCACATGCAAGATCTAAAAGATGTCACGCAGGATGTGCATTACGAGAATTTCCGGGCACAATGCATTTCACAAATTTCACAGCAAGCGATTCGGGAACGGAGGTATTTACGCATGTAAATAAGTTTTGCATTTCAGTAGGTATACTTCTTTCTCGATGTACATACAATTATATCTTTTTCCCCTCCTCCTCCGCTCTGTACACTCTGTACACTGTATACATTTTTCGTCTCGCTCTTTTTGTTTTACTGCTATCGTTTCTGAATTTCCTACTCGTACCTGTAAGAAAGACCCACGTCGTTGCAATCTTATACCGTCACCATCGCACGGTAAAAAAAGAACAAAATTCAATCATTATTCAATATTTTGAAAAATAATGTTTATATTGAAACAAAAAAAAAAGAAATAACCAATTTATTTAGAATTGTTGGTAAAGTATTCGGATAAAATTCGATGTAATTGGATTTAATTCGATTTGATTGAAATTGCTTCAATAGTTTTATATTACAACCAACACCGACACAAATGTTCGTCGATACCAACATAATTTCTCGTTTTCTTTCGTTCACAGTAAATTGAAAAGAGATTCAGGTCCTCACTTCGAAAACAGCATATCCGACACGGACAGGTTACTCTTGCAGAAAGATGAAGAGGTAAAAAGGGAACGAAAAATTATAATAATCGAAATGCACGCATTCATATGTACATCCACTATTTTCGTTTCGTAAATAATCAAATAGTTCTTAGAATTATTAATCGAATCCTGTTATCTTTTCAGATACGAAGAATGCAGGATATGCTCGCTCAAATGCAAGAAAAATTGAAAGCTACAGGACAGGTTGGCCCCGGAATCGGTCTCAGAGGGAGAGTTGGTAGTCTTGGAAACGATTTGGATGCCACCGACGTCGAAAAGAAACGCAACAGTATTATAGATGTTTGAACTTTCCAACGTCACAATATTATTATCATCATCATCATCATCATCATCGTCGTCATCATCGTCGTCGTCATCGTCATCATTATTATTATTATTATTATTACTATTATATTAAATTATATTCAACTTGATTCTACGCGAACACGCACAAGATTATTATACGCGTTCAAACGAGCTAAAAAGTTTTATACGCTCGTGTACGTATTAACCATGACTTGTTAATGGAATTAACCGATAGAGCGGTGCTGTCCCGAGGTATTGTCCTGTATACGATTTTATTCATCTAAATTAGATTAGAAAAAATATTTTCTATATAATGCGTATATCTTTTGGATATTATCATCAAATGCGGCTCCTATCATTACCACCGGAGGACAGACACAGTTTAGCGTGCTAAAAAGAGTTCAGAAATAGATCAACGGATCTAATGTGAATTCCCTAATTTTCTACCTCACTATTGACCCTTTCGCTACGGCAGTAGTTACGTATTTATACGTATACATTTATACATAGAAACTTATCGCATAGAATCGGTAAAAGTATTTCATTGACAAAGGTGCATCGTTTGTCGTTATAAAATTTTATTTCCAGGATACGTACCAAAGATTACCGTTTAAAGTCAACGAGTAAGAAAAATGATAAAATAACTATCATCTCTCGTATAACGTATAACGTATAACGTATAACGTATAACGAACACTCAGCGTTGGATGACCATAGTCGGTAGTGGCAATGAAAGGGTTGAAATAGAAAATATGCGGAAATGTGCGAGATTCAGAGGGCTCGCGAAATCTTTGCTTAGACAGTGTTGCAATAAAGAATCGATCTCGTCGTTTGTGAGCCTGTTTTCACTTTTATATGTATACATACGTGGTAGATACATTTAGAAATCTGTTGTATCACTTAAACAATATTTTATATCGCTATACATATTCACGTCATAAAAAACATTCTACTTACATTGTATTATACCTATGAAAAATACGAGAAAAGGATACCAGAAGTAAACGGAAAGTATCATATGGATAGAAAACTCGAAAAAAATGTTTACTTCTCTCTTTCTTTCTTTCTTAATCATCACCGAACACATCGATTATATTTTTTTTTATCCGTAACAACAAACAAATTATTTATATAACAAATTTTGATTTTGAAAAATTGTTTGCAAAAACAAGTAATTTACATAAATTAAATATTTTTACGAAAAAACGAATCTTTTATAACGATCCGTACTATAGACTTTTTATAGAATTGGATAAAAGTTCGTTTACGTAATACAAAATATGAAAAATATATGGCATGCTATTAGCAGATGGTAAACCGCAAATCGTTGACTACGTTACCGACAATAGATAGTTATCGACCAATGGTTTGGTACGAGATAATGGCACAGACGAGGTACAGACGAGGTACAGTTCCTCGTCTGCGTTGGTATCATCTGTCACCGAAGGAATCACCAATAACGAAGGATATAGATATTAATAACTGACACCACAACTGTTCCTTCAAAGAAGATAAACATAAATCGTTAACGAGTGTAAAAGCCAAAATTAAAAAAAGAATATCTTGCCGCGTCGATCAATGAATCCAGCTTAAATTATTGATATATGTTACATGTCACATAATACATATTACATATTACGATATCAAAGAAACTATTTATTATAGTAAAAGCTTTAAGATCGTTTCCTTCGCTTAGGTTTTTTTTTTTTTGTTTTTTTTTTGTTTTTTTTTCCCCTACTTCTTACGAGGTTTTGTATTTCTGAATATATTGCAACACTTCTTGGACATCTTCCTGCGATCCCAAAAATATCGGAGATCTCTGATGAATTTTCTCAGGCACAACCTCCAAGATATCAATTTCTCCGTTCGATGCCAAACCGCCAGCTTCTTTCAGTATGAAAGCCATTGGAATACATTCGTACAAGAGTCGAAGCTATAATAGAAATGAACATTTCAAAAGTAATTATGTAGAATTATTTTTCATCTTGTTGGATTTATAATAGAATAGTATAACAGAAAGAAAATCATCGTTGAAACCGGTATCTATACCTTGCCAGTTTGGTGACTCTTAGTCGTCGGGTAAAGAAATATGCCTCCATACTTTATTGTCCTATGTACATCGGCAACCATAGAGCCTACATACCTTGCACTGTACGGTTTCCCATTCTTAGGATACTTCTTCGAATGTATATATTCTTTGATAGCTGCATCCCAAGTACCCTGGTAACCTTCGTTAATACTGAAATTATTATCATTATCGTTTTGTCGGAAATTATCTAAATTTTAAGTTATATTTCGGTGAACTTCGAGATACCGACAATGAACGATGGGAAAGATGGCTGGTTAAAATTTGATGAGAAATAAGAAATATGAAAAAGGAAAAAAAAATAAAAACTGTTTCATTGATTTCTCGATACCTGTATATATCTCCTCTAGGAGGTACGCGTATGTTTTTCTCGGTCAAAATAAATTCACCGATCGCTGGATCATAGGTAAAACCGTTTACTCCGTGACCAATGGAGAGTACTATCATAGTTGCTGAACCGTACAACGCGTATCCAGCGGCGACCAAATTTTTCCCAGCTTGTAGAGCATTCGCCACCATGGGCTCCTTCGGTTGATTCGGTTTCTTGTAAATACCAAATATCGAACCAACCGACGCTAAACAATCGATATTAGAGGAGCCGTCCAAAGGATCGAAACACACTATATATTTTCCACGTTTCTCGATATCCACCTCGATCGCGTTCGTATTTTCTTCGCTCACGAGAAGGCAAGTTGTAAACGAAGACGATAACATGTTCACGAATAACTCGTTGCTCAATACATCTAACTTTTTAACATCTTCCCCTTGAACGTTTCTACCTCCGGCTATTCCATACCTGTTTCCATAAAAAGTCATTGACGAAAACACTTAAAAAATAGTAATATCGAGTATTTCAAGCGATTCGTTAAAAATGTATTAAAGATATTAAAAATATCGTATACAATATGACCGATCAAGTACATAAAACTAAAATACTCACATATTTGCAATACCGGCTTTTCTAACCGCTGAACTGACCGCCTTTACAGCAGTTTGTATACTGTTCAGAAGCTGACTTAGATCTCCGGTAGCCGTTGGTATTTTTCGTTGTTCGGCGAGAACAAACCTTGTTAATGTCATGCAGTCGGAATCGAAAGAATGGGTTTTCGAAGCCATGGTTTTACGACGATTAGTTACGTTCTTCTATCTTAAAACGACTCGGCAGAGAGACTACAGCAAAGTACGTTCACGCATTGTCCTATATAAAGTGGAACGACTTCTCGATATTAACTTATCTCTCTCTCTCTCTCTCTCTCTCTCTCTCTCTCTGGTGAAAGCGATTCGAGAAAATATGTATCATTTTTCTTAACTTACAATTCATACAACTAACTATGTATGTAACATCGACTAATATTTTATCATGCTTGATCATCGCTTCTAATCGCATCTTACTGCGATAGATTATTATAAGCTGTTTCATCTATTTCCAACGAGACAGATCAAAAACATAATGTTGGATCAATTTTTATTCTAAACATATTTATGGAAAATGATTCGTTTCAAGGTTTCCATTTTAATGTTTTCAGAAACCTTCGTAAACTCGTACAGGATAAAATTACAATACATGGGTTGGACATACGTATGATCATTTACGAGTACAATATTATCGTCGCACCAACTAACATTTATTTCAATGTTTACAATAACAGATTCGTTCAAGGGTTATCGATACCACGAATGTTCTAAAGTCGAGACTCATAGTCGATAATGCGCACACTTGGATACTCGCATATGAACCATAATATTTAGCATGTACATGTATTAGATATATTTTCTCGCCAAGCGGTATTGTACATTTAAAGAAAATGAATTTCAACTCATTGAAATTAGTATTATTCGTACACGCGATAAAGATATAATATTTAAAATTAAATCGTGCGAGGCGTGTAATTGAAAGCTTTAAAAAATATTCCTACTTGAAACGCTTCGTACATACATCATCCTATTTAAGTCGAACTTCATTCAACGTAAATGTAGCGAGAATTTTTCACACGACAATTTATTCCTCGACGTATCTGATATTTACGATTTAAGAATCCATTCGAATGAACAATAATATGATAAATCATTATGCTGTGCTAAAAACGTCAATAATGGTATCACCTTAGATATACCGTATTACGTATAAAGTATTTTTTATTGTTTTAGACTAGACTCATTTGTCAAACAGCCTTGTCTCGTAAATAAAACTAAATACTTTCATTACCGTCCATGCGTTAATTTTTATACAATACTTATGTATCTACATATATACATACACCAATAGATGTACAAAGTTATCGTTAAATGATCGATTCAATCTATGCGTACTGAGAGTTGCAAAATGGTTTGTATATTATATTACATACGTTATACGTATATTACCGGTTAAGTTAGGCTATCACAGTGCCCTCTGTGATCGTGTCTACGAGCCTTGGCCCACTTACCGACACGCGAACATAATATCGTGTTATCGATGTTGAGCGAAAAATTTTCAAAAAAATCACCACCGACTGTAACGAATGTGATCCAACGGTTTCGTTCGTACTCCTACTAACAATAAGTAACCCCTAAAATGATTCGTAAACGCTCATAAACCATTTCCGGCGATGCGTAATACTGCACAAAAATATATACGTGTTACAATTTAATTAAACTATATAATAGTTTATCAAAATATTTTGTGTAATTTTTGAAACGTGATCAAAGATCGTGTTATATTAAAAAGTGAATTTATAAAAAGGCAAACGGAAAGAAAAAAAAACAGTATCGTACAATTGTACTTGGAACATTTGAAATATAAAATTTGAGTTCATCTGAAACAGGTAAGGAACGCAACACTTTTATACGTGAATAAACAAAATAATAAAATCAACTTATTTTCTGTTTATCTTTCTTTATTTGTTTTATTTCAGATCGAGTTAACTTAACATTTTTTTTAAAGAAACAAGAAAAATATTGTTTTACCAAATGTGACATAATGCAGAAGTCTATCAGATTAAAGCGTGAATTCGAAAGGCTTAGTCAGAATCCTACGGAAGGCATTTCTTGTTATCCAAAGTCGGATAACTTTGAAAACTTTGTCGCAACGATAGATGGACCAAGCGGAAGTCCATACTACGGATACATTTTTCAATTATCAATAGCCATTTCCGAACAATATCCATTTGAACCTCCAAGGATTACTTTCCAGACGCCCATTTATCATCCAAACATTGATAATAAAGGTCGTATTTGTATGGATCTTTTAAATATGCCACCTAAAGGTAATTGGAAACCAACAATTGGCTTGAAAAATCTTTTGGACGCCGTACAATGTTTGCTAGGAAATCCAAATCCTGACGATCCTTTAATGCCAGACATTGCACAAGAATATAAATTTAACAGACCAGAATTTGAAAGAAAAGCAAAACACTTTTTGGAAGAAACGAAAAATAAACTTTTATAATAAAATACGCGTACTTATTTACGAGTATATATCATAATTTTGTTTTGTAAAATTTCAAGGTGAAAATGAAACATTTTAAAGTAATCCGTGTTCGGAAGTGTAAAACCTATACAGAATTAGCAAACAGTTTTTACATAATAAATACATTCTTTAAATATACTAGAAATATTTCGTATATATTTAAAAAAGAAACCGCTACATCGCAAAGATTAGATAATTTCATCGTTTAACTATTCAAATAGAATTTGCAAAAGAGTACACTAAATATGGGTATTAATATAACGATTAAAAAGGTACATAACTAAACTTATTATCGTATACTTATATAAAATAAAAAATTATTTATCTCACTTATCGTTAAATTTAATAAACGTGCGTTAAAATGTCTACAAAGTTAAAATATAATCATTAGAATTTCATTCTTTTGGGTTCTGAATTTTTTTTTTTTTTTTAATAGAAATATTAAATCAATCAAATATCTATAATCGTTTTCGTATGGTTGTATTTATTGTTATTTACACTTAAGTAATTATACCGTGTATACGCGAACCATCGATTAAAAAAATGTATGAAAGGAAAGTTTGAATCAAACGAAACAATAAACGTAATATAAGAACAAAATTTTTATATATCCAATATTATTTAATACATACATACATACATATTTTCTTTATTATTATTTTTAATTATACGTTAACTTTTCGTTATTTATAATACTGAAATTTATTGCAAAAATAATATTCCCTAGAATAAATTGTTTATTTAATTTCTAAACTTCTAAATTATATCTATAACCGTATCTTTGATAATGATATTGATATTTTTTATTTCATTTACACAATTTAGGTGTATATATATTTTCCCTTATTTATAAAATAGAATAAAATAGAATAGAACAGAATAGAATAGAACAGAATAGAATAGAATAGAATAGAATAGAATAGAATAGATGAGATTAGATTAAATTAGAATAGAATAGAATAGAATGAAAGTAAAATGATGAGACGTTTAAAAGGAAGAACGAAATTTAATCCGAACTCTATCGTAAAATGATAAAACTACGAATCTGTTTAAAACGCCCTCTAGAAAGGAAAGTATGTAGCTATTGCTTGAATAAATATCATTGAGCGGATCCTCTCGTTTCGTCGACGGAAACGTACTTGCCATCAATTTACGAATCAATAGTTTGGAAATACAAATAAGAATACTGTATACAGACAGAGAAACCGACACAAAGATAATTTAAAAACAACAAATTGAAGTAAAAAGAATTAAGGGATTTCAGAAAATGCAGAACGAAGGATTTTAATTGAATTTTTATGGAATTTCTTTTAGCTTGCAAGGAAACTCCGGAAGTCAAGTAAAGAAAGAATAAAGTCGCCATTTTGTGCTCGTTGGAAAGGATAAAGACTTCGTGAATGACGGTTTGATCCAAGCTGAATAATCTTCTTGTAATTATTCTTACTTTATTTTTTTTCTTCGCCACTCGTTCGGCTCTGCCGTTTTAAGCAGCGTTGATGATTGGGATTCCGCGTGACGATCGACATAAAATTACGGTTAAAATCCGCAACAATATGAAAAGAAGCTCCAGTCGAGACACTCCACCTCCGCGCGTCAAAAGAAGTAGATCGTCAATGGGACGGTAAGAATTTTTCATCGTCCAACGTTTAAATTTATTTTATAATAACACTTGAAAATTTTTAAATCAATAACAAATGTATGTACATATTTGAATGATAGTAGATATTTTTTGATCAATTTACAGATACGATGATTCGAGCGATGAACGAATAACTCCGGAAAGAATCCGTCGACGTAGCAGGGGTGCGAGAAGTCCTAGTCCTCCGACACGTGCCTCCTCTCATGCTCGTTACGTAGAATCGAGTTCTCATAGAGATGATTACTTACGAGCACCCAGAGAATTACCACCGGAACGTCCGTACAGCTACAAAGTGCTTTGCGTCAGTTCGATTCATCCGAAAGCAAGCGATGAAGTGATAAAAGATACTCTTTATAGAGAATATAAAAAGTTTGGAGATTTTTCTATTAGAATTTCTCACGAATTAGACGAACGGGTTGCATACGTTTGCTTCAGAAGTTCAGAAGATGCTAGAGATGCGAAACACGCGAAACCAAGAATTATTATGTACGACAAGGTGGCAATGGTTGAACCAGTTTACGAAAGACCCGACACTTATCGTCGTCCAAGATCTATTACGCCTCCTGATTATGAAAGATATTACGCCAGAAGTCCTGGTCCGACGGATAGACATAGACCTTTGGAAAGATACGAAAGAGTTTATGGACCTCCGGTTGGATTACCTCCGCCGCACAGAGAAATGAGGCGTGAAGCAATTCCTCCTCCTCATCATGAATTTGTTAGACCACCGATTCATCATGGTCCTCCTCATGTTCATCCTGGTCCACCCCATCATTACGGTCCTCCAAGACATATGATGATACGACATCCGGTTCATGGATTTGAGCGCGTTGAAAACAAAAAAGATAAATTCCCTAATTATTTGCATCACGTTTCTCCAGAAGACGATCCACTGGCGACAAGAACTCTTTTCGCAGGAAACTTGGAAATCAATATTACGGAGGAAGAGTTAAGAAGAATTTTTAGTAAATATGGAATTGTTGATGATATTGATATTAAAAGACCTCCACCGGGAACAGGAAATGCTTATGCTTTTGTCAGATTCCAGACTTTGGATATGGCGCATAGATGTAAAGTTGAACTTTCTGGACAATACATAGGAAAATTCCAATGTAAAATTGGTTATGGAAAAGCTACGCCTACCACAAGAATTTGGGTAGGGGGTTTAGGACCGTGGACCTCTGTACCACAACTAGAAAGAGAATTCGATCGGTTTGGAGCGATAAAAAAAATTGATTATATTAAAGGCGATAGTAATGCTTATATTTTGTACGATTCAATCGATGCAGCACAAGCTGCCGTAAAAGAAATGAGAGGATTTCCCTTAGGCGGTCCAGATAGAAGATTGAGAGTTGATTTTGCAGATGTAACTCCCGGATTTGGTTTTAAACCAAGACCTTATCCAGAAGAAGGCGGAGAATTTAGACCGAGACCGGTAGATTATGAACCTTCTTATGACCCTTATGGACCGGACAGTGATTTTGGTTATGGACCAAGAGGATTTAGAGGTAGAGGATCTGCTCCATGGCATGAAAGAAGAGGCGGAGGAAGAGGGGGTTATCGTGGATCTTATCCAGAAAGTTACATAAGAGATGAAGCTGAATGGTCTAGCCGCAGACCACCTCCAGAATTAGAATACGAAACTCCAAGAAGTTTACGCCGGTCGTTATCTAGAGAGCCTGGTGTAGACAGATCAAGATCAAGATCACCTCGTAGAAGACAAATTGATTCTGATTCAGATTCAGAGAATACTCGTAGTGGAATGCTTTCTACTTCTAGAACATTACCTGAAGTTGCAAGGAAATCAATAGCAGTTTGGCAAGGGGCATTAATCTTAAAGAATTCTCTGTTTCCAGCTAAATTCCATTTGACCGATGGTGACACAGAAATAATCGAGGCCTTGATGAAAGATGAAGATGGAAAGCATATGTTGAGAATCACACAAAGATTGCGTTTAGATCAACCAAAATTGGACGATGTATCGAAAAGAATTCAAACTTCTAGTTCACATGCTATTTTCCTAGGATTAGCTGGTTCAAGTACAGTTATATCTACGGATGATGCTAATGTGCAAACCAGACCCTTGCGCAACTTAGTGTCGTATTTAAAGCAAAAAGAAGCAGCTGGTGTAATTTCATTGCTTAACAAAGATACAGAAGGAACTGGAGTTCTATATGCGTTTCCACCTTGTACATTCTCTACAGAACTATTGAAAAGAACCTGTCCGAGTCTCAGTGAAGAGGGACTCAAGGAGGATCATCTGGTAATCGTCGTTGTTAAGGGGGGTAGCGCCTAAGTTTTCTTTATAATCAATAATTAGAATATATACATGTATATACTGGCTAAAGTGTTTAGTGCCATTACGTTGAAAATTTCTATTTACAATTTTTAAATAGTACTTCGCATCAAATATGTATAATTTTTTTAAATCTTATCAGATGAATAATGTTTTATACGCATACTTTCTTTTCATAAATAATTCAATTTTTTATTTCAGTAGAGTTTTAAAATTTGTAGAAATCAACATGCACAGATTGCATCGATATCGACTACAAAATCTGATAAAATTATGCATTACATAAATA
>SMSQ01025711.1:69141-90282 GCA_019453375.1 Ctenoplectra terminalis
TTTTTTTTTTTTTTTTTTTTTTTTTTTTTCCAATAACTCTTTTTTAATTTCACCTTTCAAAATACTTAAGCTTTTTTAAATAACGTAACTCTATTTCGTAAAAATATTTAAAAGTAAATACAATACTTTACGGTATTGCAAACTCTATAGATAAGAATTTTCATACTACACAAATTACACAGCAGGAGAACGACAATATTGAAAATGTTACATAAAACAAATAATAATAAATATATAAAAATCTGTATTTAATATAAACTTACAAATTACAATAAAACGTGTATATTCATATCATATGTATCCTGAGCACTCTTTAATTAATTTCAAAAATAATAAAATATACATGAGATAAGTTAAGAAATGCGAATACTGTTTCTTCCAATTATTGTTATTAACCCATTATCTTGCAATTCTCTTAAAGCATCTTCGAACATGTCTCTGGTAATCAACTGAAAAACGTAACAATGTTGTTTAAAGTTTTTCTGAATTACAAGTTTTTGTATGTTGTAAGAATTATTCATATTTATGATTTCACTGACCAAATCAGAAGATTGACGTAATTCGGCAAAAATTTTTTGTTGATTAAGTATATGAACCTTATCCTTGCTTTCGATAAGTTTTTGAAGCGCATCGCATAATTCCTTTTTTCTTTTTCTAGCTGCTGAAGATATACCGGTAGTTAAAATAGTTATATCTATTTTGCCACTTAACGGATCAATCGCAGATTGTTTCAATGCTTCCCTGTGTAATCTATAAAAGATAATTAAATACTCGAATATATTTTGAACATATGTATTGATATTATAATTCCCATCGATTACAAACCTCCATGCCTCTTCAACATCTTGTAATTCCACAACAGAACTAAATCGTATTTTAGCATGCGCTTCGGACAAACGTATCAAGGATTCCAATTGTCTAGGATATGCTGTTATTTGTCCACGTCCCCTTCCAACTCTTCTCATATCGACATAAGCTTGTATCAGTCTTTGCTGACTTTCTTCATTGAGAACAGGATGAATATGTTCTTTTGCAAAAACTATATAATCGCGAACAACGCTTTTGTTTATTTGCTCGTCGTCATCGTCTTCTGGTGTTTTATAGTATAGAGACACCATGTGATTTGCAAGTTTACTATCGTATGTATCGTTTTGAGGATCTAACATTAAAAAAATTAAATCAAATCGAGAAAGCAGTGTATGTGGTAGTTTCACATTTTCAACCACCTAAAAGGAAAGGAAAGAAAAGAAAAGAAAAGAAAAGAAAAGAAAAGAAAAGAAAAGAAAAAAATTAATTAATTAATTAGATTACGATAAATAAAATAAATAAATGATACATAACGATACGAGGAATATAATATATTTCGTAATACTATGATAAAATCCATATAAAAATACCGTTTTATTTTTATTCCACTGAGATTCACATGGATTAGCAGCAGCAAGTATACTAGTTCTAGCATTTAACTGACAAATAATCCCAGCTTTAGCAATACTCAAAGTTTGTTGCTCCATTACTTCGTGTAATACTGATCTTGCGTTTTCATTCATTTTATCAAATTCATCGATACAACATATTCCATTATCCGCAAGTCCTAAAGCTCCTGTTTGCAGTATCATTTGTCCAGTTTCTGGATCTTTTGTTACATAAGCTGTTAAACCAACTGCACTGGAACCTAAAATATTCGTTTATTAGATATAATAATTAATAAATAAATAAACGATAAAATTATTAACTTTGATAAATTATTTTTTATTTTGTTTCATCTCACCCTTCCCACTTGTATACTGAGATCGTGGCACCAAATTATAAACGTACTGTAACAATTGTGACTTGCTTGTGCCAGGATCACCACACAGTAATATATTAATATCAGGACGAAAATGTTTTCCATATATAGTAGTAGATTTTCTGGTTCCACCGAATAATTGTAATACAATTCCTTTTTTTACATCATTATTTGCATATATACTAGGGGCAATATATTTTGCTAATCGTTCATAGACATCCTTCTTTTGTGCTAACAATTTTATAGTCTCCATTCTCTCGGGTGTAAAATTATGTTCTTTGCCATCTTCTTGACTGTGTAATCTATGAACAATTTAAAACAAAGAATCAGTAAAGACAAATTTTAGAATTTATTTAGTCATTTCTCTTTTCTCTCACCGTTTAGAGTCATGCTTTCTAAAATGAACTGCATCGATATAAGTTTTATAAATAGCCTGCAGAGTGTGCTCAAAATTAGGTTTATGCGTTGCAGCTCTATAAATTCCAGTAACAGAAACTCTATCTCCAGGCATCACTGCGTCTACTAAATTATTATGCGCAAATAAAACAATAGTGTGCGGAGTCTGTCCTTGTGGCATCTCATCTGGAGCTTCTTGTAACTTAATCATTTGTTTGTCAGAGAAATGACTTAAATTATGTATTAAAGTAAATGAATATTTATGCGTGCAATGCGCACATACTGTGGGTTCTTTTGTTTTTCCTTTCTCAATTTCTACCAATGTTGTAAATGCACAAACACTACATTTAAAATAAGCCTCCCGCATTTGTGGAATTAGTCGTGACACTCTAATTACCATTCCTGGTATTGTAATTAATTGATCTACATCGGTAGGATTTAATTCCCTCATAGTTTTAATCTTAGCTACGTTAAAAGGGCGCACTTGGATTTGGTGTTCCAAAATTGCTGCTGGAAATTTTTCAAAAAATAATTCATTTGCTGCCATGTCTAATGTTGGAATCACTTCTTGAGGATATGAAACTAATTGTCGATAAAGATGTTCATCAAACGTTTTCACATGAGCACAATTAATATTTAAATATGGTTCCTCCAAAGTATGTATCTCTTCTAATTTTTGAACATATAAAGGTTCTAATAAATTCATATTTTCCGGCAGTTCATCATTCTCTGCATCTGGGTCGATAAATTGTTGAAAAAATAATTTGAATTGTTCTTTGCATTGATTTATAACCACATTTGTTCCCCAAACAACTAAATGAGGTCCTGCAGTATCAGTTTCTGATGTACCATTTTGTACTTCTGAAATCTATTATCATTATCATTATTATCATTATCATTATTATTATTATTATTATTATTATTTTTTTTTTTTTTTTTTTTTTGTTTTTTAACAAATTTATAAAGTAAAAATTTTGAAGAAATAGTTAATTATTAAGAATAGATATTATATTAATTAAAATTGTTGAAGTTACACAAAATTAAACATCCTTAAAATAGTTAATTAAGGAATAACTACGATAATATTAATATTATACAAACTATGTTAAACATCATCAACTTACTGGTTCTTGAAGTGTAAATTGGCGTAAACGTCTGTCTGTGTTAATATCCGGTCTATGCCTAATTGGAGTACCACGGATTCCACTTCTCGGAGTACGAATTGAACCCAATGAGCTCGGTGTGCCATAATTAATCGGAGAGGACAATTGCAAACCACTTTCTGACCCAATAATTTGTCCAGAGTGGTCTGTAAAGTGATCAACAGAATCAGCAGCACTTCCATGTTCGGACGAGGCAACAATTGTGGCAGCTCGGTTTCCAGTTTCTGTAATATTTTGTCGCGTGCCAGTGGTGCCCCATCTTAATGGAGTTTCTACATTATTATCAGCTGCATTACGAACCGCATTACCTTGTGCACAAAATTTATTTAAATAAATATATAATACGTTGCACAGAATATGATACTCTGTAGGCAAACATTGAGTATAAGATAACCTTTAAAATAGATACGTACGAGGAGTACCAAAAACAGGAGATCTTGTATCTTGATTTTGTCTTCTAGGTGTTCTTCTAGGACTATCTGTACCCGATAACCTCATAGGACTCGACATTCTTCCTTATATATCTTTCAGATGTTTGCAAGATCAATGAAAAATATTAAAAACTTATTTTCCCGCGTTTGAAATTGTATTGTTGAACAATGGACGAATAATCAACTATTGATCCTTAGTCTACGGTCAATTAGAAGCATCAAAATATAAGATAACGAATAATATAGCAAGCTAAGTATCGAAGAAGTAAAAAGTTTTGTATTGCCTGGTATGTATTATTAAATCTCTCCTATCAAAGATTGAAAATGGTAAAGTATAATATACAGGGTGTCCCAAAACAATGTCAAGTAAATAACGCTCTCGACGGTTGTCTTTCTCGCTCTGTGATTGGTCGGTGTTTTTCGTTAATAATTCGTTAACAAAGCCGAATTTGACATTTTTGCAAAGGAAAAAAGTTGCTTGAAATCATCTCGGGAATCCCCCATTTCCGGGTTCTTCACAGTGTTTGGGACACCCTGTATATATAAAATATATAAAAATATAATTTCTTTTATAATAATGATCATTATTGAATAAAATATATATTTTCTTTTTTTTTTTCTGATTACATATTGTAAATTATTAATCTGTGTTATTATGCATATACATATACAGTTTTATTTCATTTATTAATGTTAAACATATGAAGTCGGTATAATATTTTATACTGGATCCTGTTAGGCTAAATTTTTATGTACAAACATATTTATATCTTTGAGGTAATTTATTGTATTCTTTGTTTAACGAGTAATTGTGTACATCAATAATAGCATATAATTTAAAAATAATTTAAATTTTACAATCAGTTTCACAGATACAGTTTTTAAGTACCAAATACTAATAATAATTACAGTCCACTTAATTCTTTTTGAATTTCTTCAAAAGATCTGCCTTTTGTTTCAGGAATTAATAAATATACAAAGAAAACTCCGATAAAACAAATTACAGCGAATAACCAAAATGTGGGACCGATACCAATTGCGTCTAAAAGATTACTGAAAAATTTAGTTATGATAAAAACTAATAACGCGTTAATAAAGCCAACACTACTTGCAGCTACATCCTTGACTTCTGGTTTAAAAAGTTCAGCCATTATCATCCATGGAAGTGGTCCAAAACCCATATTAAACATTATAATAAAAATACATATAGATGCTAGAGGTATCCATGTAATTGAATCAACGTTTACTTTAATTTCTAACATATAGAAATAAATCCCAAGCGCGCAAGATGTTATACACATAAATATTATAGATGATAATAACAATATTCTTCTGCCTAAACGATCTACGATTAACGTGCTTGCAAAGACAGCTAATACCTGTATTACACCTACTATAATAGAAGAGTACCCAGGATCTAAAGTACTGCCAGCTTCTTGAAAGATAAAATTTGTGTAGAATATAACAACATTAACGCCGCTCAGTTGTTGAAATAACATGAGTCCATAAGCAATTATAAAGGCTTTCAAAGTTGGTTTAGATTTAATCAAGGCCCAAAAAGAGAGTGTATTTTTATTTTCTTTCAACGCGGTTTTGTAACTTTCTAGTTCGTTTTCTATATCGTATCGAGCACCTCGTAACTTAATTAAACTTTTTCTAGCAGAGTTTTCGTCTCCTTTTTTTAAATAGTAAATTGGCGATTCTGGCATGAACATAAAAATTCCAAAATGGATAACTGGCACAATAGCACATATAATCGACAGCATACGCATATCAACAAAAACTCCTAAAACATATATTGCAAGGATGCCTAATGTAAGAAGTAATTGGAAATATGATCCGAGAGTTCCACGAATCTCAGTTTCAGCTATTTCTGTTGTATATATTGGTACTGCTACGCTAAAACCTCCAACACTGAGACCAGAAATAAATCTACCGACATAAAACATGGTCACAGAGTTGGAAAAAATGATAAATAACCAACCTATGCTAAAGGGTATCACCAGTAAGAGCATTGAATACTTTCTTCCTATTAAGTCTGCAAGAATTCCCATAGGAATACTCATCACTGCTGAACCTACTGGACCTAACGAGCTGATCCATGAAAATTCATCTACAGATATTGGTATACCATATAAATGTTGTAGTTCTATTCCATTTTTACCAGCAGGAGAGGTCCATGCTAATGACATTCCAGCTGCTATAGCTCCAATAGCTGATGCCAAACTAGCAATGTATTGAGGCCATTTTTTAGCTCTTACAATTTGATCTCCAGCATTAGAGACGAAGGTTTGTTGTGAAATTCCAAGATGGTTTTCATTCATTTTTGTCTTAATTTATTTCATTACCTAAATGTAGTTAAATCGATTTTAATCACAAATAAGAGTTTCACATTTGTTAAAAATAATACACCATAAAAATTGTAATTGGATTAGTTTTTTTAAGATCCTTAGAAAGTGTATCAAAACGGATCAAAATGGATCGATAAAACGGTTTGTTTTTTTTTAAATAGTATCGGGAATTAACCCTTCTTTGGATCATGAAAACTACAACAACTCTGTACACTTTAAACAAACTAATTTGTTTAGCAGCATTAAAAATTAAATGAGATAATATAGAATTATATAAATTTTCAAATAATTATATCAATATGTATTAAAGGATGCGTAATTTGAAGTTGCATAGGATCGCTGTAGCTCTCATAATCCGATTATAAGGATTAAGCAAGAATTGTACCAAATTATTCGAAATGGTTTATATTTTCAAAATTGAATATATAATTATATATCTATTTCAATTTAAGCGTTCTAAGTCTAAGCAATAATATTTTAGTATTTTTCTTACATCATTAATTTGTTTATTTCTTATAGTTGCACTATTATTATTAAGATATTGCTATTTGTTAAGGTATTCCTATATTTAAAAAATGATATCTAAAGTACACAAAATCTAAATATCATAGCTGATTTTATGTTCTCTTATTGGTTTAAAAAACATTTTATTATCAAGATACTATTTTTTACTAATTTAACAATTAATTCAATATTATTTTGCTGTATATTATTGTAATAACATATTACGTACCCGGTTATTATATTTTAAATTTAGAAAATCGATCAGTTATATAAAATCTTCGTCGAGAAAAGGTCTTAAGTGTTTTAAGTACTGTTATACTCTAAGAAATACAATACATTCGGTTACTTAACGATAATCGTTATTTTGAAAATATCATATCAGCGATGACTGGCCAAAGATTAATATGTAGATTTAATTGATATAGTTATTTATTACATTTAATAAAAACAAATTCCTGACTGGTTATATTTCCTTTGTTTTATCAAATCGTAAATATCAGTAATATCTTTAATCTCTTAAATTCTTCATTTGTTCGAGTATTAATAGTTATTTAGTTATTTTCTTTTAAACGTATGATTTTATATTGAGTTTATTACTTACTATCTGGAAGATGTTTTTATAGAATAATTTTCAACTTGATAAAATGTTTTCTTATAATAGTCACCAGAACTTTGACCTATCGTGCAATGTATTTATTCAATGATAACATAATAATCACACATTTATCTTATCTAATATGATTATTAGTTCCTCAAAAAATTT
Organism: Ctenoplectra terminalis; assembly: GCA_019453375.1. Lineage (NCBI taxonomy): Eukaryota > Metazoa > Arthropoda > Insecta > Hymenoptera > Apidae > Ctenoplectra > Ctenoplectra terminalis. Next base: position 76,539 of record SMSQ01025711.1, read on the forward strand.
TCAAGATCAGTAATATTCTTTTTATACTATTTTTTAACATGGGGAAATCATGATCAGTTCTTTCTAATGTACATTTTAAATTTTCTCTACAACACTGTTCTCGGCGAAAATTTTCTTCTACTATATCTTCACTTTTATAAACCATTTTATATATACCATTTTTAATATCATATAATTGTTTTACTTTTCTTTGTTTAAGAATCAAGCCATGTAAATTCTGAAAATAGAGAAGTATAATTAAAAATTGATAAATTCTACCAACAATATGATATTCCTAAAAACATACATGGTACTTTAATAGTTCCAATTGTTCAATTTCATCTTCTATACTGTGAATATGTTGTTTCAAGTTTTGTAAAACCTCTTGACACTTTATTATTTTGTTTTGAATATTTGTTAATTGATCTTTTAATTTCTCTATCATATTAACCGTTTGTTTTGTAACCTGTCAATGATAAAGCGTATAATTTTCTACTTTTTTTAGGAAATTATTATTTTAGTTTTTACCTTTAGAAGTTTCTTAATTTTTGTTCTTTGATCAGACAAACGCTTGTACATTACAACCTTTTCGTTATGCTGTACTTTTGCATTTCTTTTGAGCTTACCAAATACTTTATCAATTATAATATCTCTTCTTACGATACAAAGATCCATATCATGAATTAATTTTTCCTGAATCTTTTTTAAATACGAAAGTCTCATTTCCATTTTATGAATTTCACTTTTCATCGACGCTATACCTCCCCCAGTTTGTTCTTCTTTTACGTTTTTAATCGTATCTTGCATTAATTGTACCTTAATTATATGAATATTATAATAATTTCAGAGAAACGGGTAAAACCATAGGCAGTATAAAAGTATAAATTACCTTTCTTTCCCACGATAAACTTTCTTGTTGCGCAGATTTTAATTCTTCCTTATGCATTATTTTTTCAATAGATAAATTTTTTAGGTCACTTTGTAATTTTATAAGTTCTAACTCCAATTCTTGAAAAGACAAAAGACATTCATTCTTTATTATACAATTTTTGTCTTTCAACTCTCTTTCTAAATCTTTTTGTATCACTAAATTTGTATTTATACGTGATAATTTTTGATCAAGGAATATTATTATTTTATTCGTATTTGCATCTTCTTTTATAAGCATTTCTAACGCGTACTCCAACTTGAAATTCTTTTGTCCTATTATCATAATTTCTTTTTCAAGGAGATTTAATTCTCGTAATTGTGATTCTCTTTGCTGACTTAGCGAAACAACAAAACCTTGTTGACGCATCCAAAACTGTTGTGTTTTCTTAACGTTTTGTTCGAGATTTTGAATATTTTTTTCTAAACCGATCATTTTTAAATCCTGCGGACTCAATTCTTCTCCGCCAATATTTGGTATTATCTAAAATTATTTACTTATAGATTGTAATCTTTTTTATTAAACTGTATTTTGAATCAAAAAATGAAAGAGAAGGATATACAACCTGATCAATAAGTTTATTTATTCCTAGAAGCTTCGTTTGTGTTTTTTCTATCATGATTTCATATTTTTTTATCTCCTTCTGTAGTTCATCTATTTGTTTTTCTTTCATAATATTCTTTCTAGACAGTTCCTGTAATTCTGTTTTTTGATTTGCGATAAAATTTTTAAGTTTTTCCAATCGTAAAAGATTATTTCCATACGTGTTCTCTATACGTGCGATTGAAATTTCATATTCTAATACAACATTTTTTGTATTTATTAGTAATTCATTTACATATCGTGCTGTCTTGTTGGATATAATTTTCTCTTCCAACTTTTTAAATATTATATCCTCTAAGTTGATCTTTTTTTCAGAAATCGTTTCAAGCTTTTTATTCGCTTGCTCTTCTTCGTATAAACAATTTTGATATTTCTGAAATTATTGTAATAGTATTAACTAACACTTTATTTAATGTTTTATTACGTTTTTTTTTTTTTTTCATCCATTTAGCACAAATAATTTGTTGAACGTACAATAAAAATAACGTTATAATCATGTTGTGTCTGCTCATTGATTTTTGTAAGGTTTAGCAGTTCCAATTCACTGTTTGTAATTTTTTCATTGTACATTGATATTGCTTTCGATGCAGCTTTAATACTGTTTTCGATTCGAAAGGATAAAGATGTCAAATGTTCGTTCGTTTCTATTTCTTTTTCTGTTTCTTTTTTAATTTTTTGTATTTCTAATAATAATCCATCATACAATTTGTGTGCTTCTCTAAAAAAAAAAAAAAAAAATTAGAATCATTAATGAACTCGATCTCGGATGAAGAAATTTTTTTTTCGTGTTAATGTATTTTCATTCAAATATAATATAAATATTAAGATATTAAAGTAGTTTACTTTAATTTACTTAAATTTCTAAAACGCTTACGTTTGCTCAAAGTATAATTGGTCTCGTATATTATTTCTTTTACAAATATTAGTTACCACAGATTTCCATATACCATATAAATCTTTATGCTCTATGTGCAGAGTTTCTAAATCTGTATTTGCATCGATTATCATTTTATTAGCATCTTCTTTTTCTTTGTCTTTAATCTGTAACTGTTCATCCAAATAGACTATTTCTGATTCAATTTTCCATATTTCTTCTTTTAATCGATATAAGATAAAATCTCTTTGTTGTTTTTTATTAATTAATATCTTATTTCTATTAACATCTTGTATCGAAGTTCGTTTAGATATCATCAAATGATCGTTTAAATCTTTCTCCCATTTAGACAAGCAACAATGAAACGCTAATAAATTTTTCAATTTTTGAGAAAGTCTTTCTTTCTTATCTTTTTCTTCTTTTAATTTCGAATAACTTTGTTTCACGATTTTTTTAGCATTTTCCACATTATTATTCCTTTTTTCTCTTAATAATGTGATTTTTAACAGCGCTTCTATATACTGTTGTAGCATCGCATGTTGATGCTGTAATTCTTCTTGCGTTTGATAAAGATACAAAGCTTCCGATTCTAAATAATTGTCTGCTTGTTTTATCGATACCTCCTGAAATCGCATAATTACGTTCATATTAGAAAGATATTAATAATTCGAAATAAAAAAATAAATATGAATATTATAACAAAGTCATTAAATGTATTAAATAAAATATCAGAAAGCATATAAAGAAATTTACTTATTAAAATGTTTTTCTTTTTATAACCAATTTTACTTACAAGATTAAGTATTTCTTCTGAAAGTCTATTATCAACATGTAACAAATGTGTATGTAGTGTTTTTTGAAATTTTATCATCAACTTATCATCTGGATCAAGTACGTTCAATACCGGCGTCATTGTTGAATACAATTTATTATTATAATTTGTTTAGAAATTTGTACTTATTTTAAAATCTACTTCTGTTCGGATACTTTCCGGTCTAACTTCTTTACGCGTTCGTACAATAGGATAATAAATAAGGTATATTAAAATTTGTTTGTTTCATTTAAATTTCACTTATCTATTTCTGCAAGGTATCATCATTCATTTACACTTAAATTAACGGGTAACCATATCAACGGTCACAAATTAAACGATTATAAAATGTATGTAACTATTAACTAGTTGATCAGTTAATCAGTTAATCAGTTAATCAGTTAATTATTTATTATAAATAAAAATAATGATTTGTTGAAATTTTTATGATTAATTTAGTTATATAGTTAATCATTAATGATGTCTGTAATTAAAAAAGTTACAAATCGATATAAAAATTGTAACACTTTTCTTAGTTCGCTACATGTACTATTAGAGTATTATTATTCTTTATCGATTATCAATTATGTCTTGTAATTTTTAATACATTCATTATTTATGTGTTTCGCTTAAAATATATTATTTATTTAACGTTTCTACATTAATTTAGAATATATACTCAAGGTATGATATATAAATATTTAATAGTTACAAAATTTCTGTAATATTTGAAGGTTATGCTTTAAAAATAATAAACTATATTTTTATTAACGACAATGTATGCCCAATTATAATGTAATTTTTTCTTTATTTTCCAACAGATGAACGCTGTATTTAATGTTTCACGCATTCTAAATCTATCCTGCAAACGATATTTAAGTTCTGTTAAATTGCCTTCAGAAATTGTCGTACCAATGAATAAGGATACGATCATCTGTTGGCATCCAGAACCGAAATTTCCTTATGAATATTCATTGCCATTGCCAGAAGAAAAACAGATTCCATCAAATTCTGTTTTATGTATCGGCGAAAAGGAAATTTCCGAAGCATTCAACCATAAGAGAAAAGAAATGGTTATCGAAGAGCTTTGTAAAGCAACGTACACTACGAAGCATAGGTGGTTTCCCAAAAAGTGGCGCAATAGAATTAGAAGGGTAGAACCTGAAAGACCATATTTGTAATTGTAAATTATGTTTAAATATATAAACTTAATAAAGTAGTCTTTCTGTTTATTTAATTGTTTATTTCCATTTATTGCACTTTTAATTTAAATGTTATTAACGCTACTAAAAATCAGTATGCATGCAAACATATGTACAATAACATATACATCCGTATAAATAAGTAAATATATATGTACATATACACACGCACACACGTATATTTATCAATCATTCTATTACACGTATATTATAATCTTTGGTCCGATAGAAAAAACTAAAGTTAGATTCTATATATTATCGGGAAATATTTGTCTCTCTCCTTCGTGTAGAAAGATTTCCATTGCTTGATGTAACAAATATCTCCCGAAGTTACGTTTTTCTTCTACATTCCATGTTGCTGCTATCCCATAATAATCACCACTCTTACAATTCTTTAATTTTTCTATTCCTAAAGCATCAATCATAGCAGCTTCACGTGTATACGCTTCTACCGGAATACTATTTTGAAAAATATGGAGACACACGACTCCGTGTCCAGCATTCCAAATATTTAAAATACACTGAATCTTTGCGTTCTCAGAATTTCGATTTGAAACCCACGCATTAAAAGCATCTTTAAGGTGGGAATATGGTCTATTGCGTGTACCTTTACCCACATAAAATATAGCAGAAAGAAACGTGGTCCAGATTGTGGATTTTGTCAGACCTTCTACGCAAGGTAAGTCTCTAGTTATACGTGGATCTAAGAGCAAATAATTAAAACAAATTTTATTTATTCCTTCTCTCCATTTCCTCGAAGGACTTACTAAGGAAAATTCTTTGAAAGTATTCTTTTCAATAATTTTATATCTTCCCAAATCGTTTACCCAATCTCCATACATCAGGAATGGTTTTATTTGAAATTTACAACGATCCGTCTTAAACAAAGTTCCAGAATGATTAATTCTAAAGGATGGTGAACTATGTGTTCCATTCTCTAAATTTATCAGACGTTTTAAATATAGCTGTCTTGTCGTATTAGTTATTGGTCCAGGATTGTCACCTAGATCGATTAGTTTTCTTCGTAGCACTTCATCTGTTACAGCCATGTTTACTGATAAATTTAACGACTCGGGCCCTAAATGAATTAATAAATTATAAATTATAAATTATAATTTAAAAGATTAAATTAAAATTATTAAGATATAAAATAATTTTGATAAATCTTACATAATTTGTTAGACGAAGTACAGTCCATAGTTATACTGCAAGCAGATAAAAATAATAAATAACGTATTACAATTGCTATTGATAAAGACACATAATTGATATAAATATCTTACCCTGGTGATAGCGTGTAAATTCTATGTTCTGAAAAAGCTACGCCTTCGTCTAAATCTTCGTATTTATATTCCTCTTGTACACTAACATATGACAGGGATTTAAAACTACTGAAAAGAATTACTTCGTTAAACTAAAAGTAATGAATAAATGTGTTTATAATGAAACCTTGGAATTTGTAATAAAAGATAAAAGTTAATACAAAATTTTTGTAACATCTCTCTTCTACTCGTGTAACAGTGAAACAGAAATTACACTTACGTTTCAGATTAAATTTTTAATTTCAGATAAGATAAAGATAAAGAGAAAAATTTACCTTCTCGAAAGTGTATTTAAATTTTCTTTAAAGGTATTTACAGTATTATTAACTTTTAATGTTACTTCTTCGTCCGAGAGTTTTTCATGTTCCTTCAAATTTCCTTTACTTTTCCTATCAAAATTCGTTTTTTCTATGTTTAAACTTTTAAAATTATTGCTAAGTCCTTCTATTAAATCCTTTTTTAAAATACATGTTTCAGCACAGGCCTCATTTTTAGTAGAATTCATTGGCACATCGTCATCATATTTATTTTCATGTAATTTTATTGCTAGATCCTTATTTAATTTATAATTCAATTTTTTTGAATAATTTTGATCCGGGGACAAAGAATTTGTTGAATCAGGACTGGTGTTTTCTGAAGATGTAAGTTGATTGTTTTTTCTAAGTTTTTTAACGGACGAATACTGTTTGTAAAATCGTTTCTTTCTCCTTGGAGTAGATCTCGCCATTTCTTTCCCCAAATTAAATTCTTCTGATCGAAACGATTGATTTCTCGTCATACAGGGTGTAAAAGTTTTAAATTTCATTTCTTTATTTAGTATTTTTGGAGATAAATATCTTTGTTCTTTCTCTAGTGGTTTATTAAAAAAAAAATTTGGCGATTTACTTATAATGGAATCATTTGGATCATACACAGGTATTAATGGAATTTTAACATTATTGTTTTGTCCAAACATTTTTCGTCTGTATTTAGGGGTAACAGACCGTTTTTTTACTTTTATTTTGAATGAAAATTTATCTTTCGCACTATATCCCACGCTGCTATCGGTACTTGTTGTACACGATGGACTTTTATCACACCGACTTATTTTAAATTGTTCATATTTTTCATTAGCCTCCTGTTCTTTAGAAGTAGATTTCAAGGAATTTGAAAGTTGATTAATAATTTCATTGATCAAACACTTTTCTTTATCCATTTCTTCACGAATTTGAAGTTCTGCTGCATTTATATCAAATTCATTATCATTATTTACACCGTTGTCGGTGAAATTAAAGGAATCTACACATTTGACGTCAGTAATTTTGTCATTTTTCTGTTCCTTAAATACATTCTCGTTCAATATATTTTCTTTAGTAACATCAGAAACTTGTGACGCAACGTATTCTGCTATTACATTTCCGCTATTAATCAAAACTTTATCTACAACGAAACATCTATTTTTACTCTTTTATTTATTTACTTATTAAATACATCATAAATTATTTTTTCACTTACCAAAAATTATTTTATACTTTGTTGTTTTTTCTTCCTTCGTAGTATTATCACAATATTTTCCAAGTACAACAATCGCTTTGTAATATTTTCCATCGAACGCATAATGAAACGGACTACGTCCTTCGTCGTCCAAACAAAGGGGATCTCCACCATTTGCCAAAAGTAGTTCTAGTACCGTAATTCTACCCCATGCTGCTGCTACATGAACCGGAGTTAATCCATCTACCGATCTACAAAATTAAATAGAATTACAATATTTCATTTCTACTTATCGTATAAAAATATTTATTATTATTACAAAATTATATTATATTTTCTTCTATACATAAAATCGCTTCTAATTAATTACCTGACATTTGGATTTCCTCCATGACGTAAAAATAATTTAGTAACTTCTTCCGCAAAAGTTTCAGAGTCATTACCTATTACTAAATGAAACGGAGTCACTCCGTACATTGGAATTAGCGTATTAGGATTTGCTTCTTTATTTAAAAGTAATGTTGTTACTTGCCTATTGAAATAAATTAACGAATATACTAGATTAATACGAGAAAGATATTTGTATGTTAATAATTTAAAAAGTAATGTTAATATTAATTATACGATGACATAAATCTATATAATAAAAGTGGAACAACAATTAGAAAGATTAAGTCCTTACTTTATATTGTTATCTTCTAAGCCGTCGCAAAGAGAAGAAGCCAAAAAAAGACATCCTTTTTCTTTCAGACTTGACATGATATTTTAAATACGATCAACTTACTTCGCTAATATATCTTAATTATTTTCTGAATTATGTATCATATGGTTGAAAATCTATCAAGTATGAAAAAAAAAAACAAATTTGTTTGCCATACAAATTAAAATTAATTGTATACATTAATTATTTATGTTATATAGTAATCGGTAAGTTTATCATCTTATTATCTTTTTTATTATTTTATAATTTTATTATTTTATAATTTTATTATTTTATTATTTTATTAGGCAAAAAAAAAGTGTACCCGTTAACAAAGTATTTTATGAATGTTTTATACTTTTTGAAATACGAAATTAACAAAAAATGTTTAATTTTTCTTGATGGCAGTAGTAAAACGATGATTTAATAGTTTAACCAAATAAAATTAATTACTTTAATCGAATTATTAAAGGTGTGTTACAAAAATTAATTAGAAAATAAAATATTATTAATTATTTTGCTAAAAAATTTATATTTCTCATGTTTGATTTTTACTATAAATATCTTAACCTTACATACATATCTATTTACTATGAAAATTTGTTAAAATCAAATACCCTACCTTTATTGTCTACTATGAAGTTTGTATTTATTTATACCGACTGTTTAAATTCAGTTTAAGTCTGTTACACATAACCTGCTAATAACAAAACGTACATAATAATACACATATATAGGTATATATATATATATATTTTTTTTCCTTTTTTTTTTTTTCGGCATTTATTGTAACACGTAAATTGTATAATATTGTACAATTACAATATTGTACATTTACACATACACATATGTATAATAGTATAAAATGTGTATTGAATCAACCAGTTAAATGTTATAAGCAATTGAAAAACAAAAAAGGAATGATATTATACTGTTTCTACGGCAGTACTGTTACGATTAGAGGGGGAGGTTTATATTACTTACTACATATTACAAACTTTCTGTTCCTATGACTATTTTTATACAATTTATAATATCAGGAAATACCTGTTTATGTTCTTGTATGTATATATAATTACACAGATGAATTTTATATATGCTTATTTTATGTATACTTAATGTATCTTATTACATTTATTTGATCAAGTTAATAGTAATTAAATTTCAGGTATTATGATACCTTCTACAGCAACAATGATTAAAGTAACAAATGTTTCAACACCATACATTATAAGAATTTATGAAATGAAAGATTACGATGAAAAATTAAATGTTATTAATAAGAAATTATTAACAAAAAAGGAAATATTAAGTAGTGCTAACAAATATACACAACCAAAGATAAGAGATGTAATATAAATATGAATCTTATAATTTACTAGTAGTAATTTATTTTTTATCATATAAATTTCGAATTATTACGAAGAAATTAATTTTGAATATGTAATTTTTTTAGGCAGTTATAGTATGCAATAAACTGGATACAACAATTGATCTTCCTGGTTGGTTGTGTCGAGGATACATTAGCAGTATTGAATATTTAAAAAATATGTATAAAATTTTTTTGTCCGACTACGGTATCTCTATCGTAACAAAAAGAGAGGACTTTTTCCTATGTTCGACAGATACGATTGTGGAAGAATATTTAAGCTTTACAGTTGGTTTATATAATGTTTTACCTGCTGATGTAAAATATGATTCAACAGTACACGATGAGACTTTAATGTATGATTACATTAAAATTTAATTATTAATATATTATAATTTTCTACATATTTTAAATTGAGATATATTTTGTACGGATGTAAAGAATTCTAGAGGAATGGAGCTTGTCGGCAATTGAATACACAAGAGAATTGATAAGGGCGTCGGATACAATATATTTTGATCATTTAGTATCTGATCATCATGGAAGACACTATGGTGAATTTTATCTCAATATTAAAAATAATGCGATACGTTTAAGCGAAGCTTTAGTTCTTAATAATTATGCTGTTTATTTACAAGAAGGTGAACTAGTGAATTCGTTTTATTATATCGTTAATATTTAAATATACTATAAATTATTCCGTATAATGATTGATTTTTTACACAGAATTATTACAATTTATAAAAAATCCTGTGAACAATCAAAAACTAGATAAAGAGATAGTTAACGATGAAGCTGTATTTTATTTAAGTGTTTCAAACGTGTTGAATAGCAGTAATGAATCTCAAGAACAAAAGGAAAGGTTTGTCAGAAAATATGATTAACTAATATTATTTTTATAATATTTTTACGAAATTTTTTTTCTAACAGTTGTATAAGAAAAAGAAAGTTCAAAAAGGAAAAGTATTTACACGATGAACTTGAGAGAGATAAAGAGGATGTATTAATCTATGGAGAAGATAAATATGAAAGATTGAATTCCACTTTAGATGCAAAATTTCCTGTAGAAGTACACAAGGTATGATTGTGTATCAAAACTGTAATTTATACAGAAAAATGATATTATGTTATATTTTTAAGGCTTGGAACAGATTGGTACAGTCATCTAAGCCAAGGAAAATACAGTCATATATTTGGCCTGCTATAAAAAAGGGTTTAGACATAATAGCAGTTGGAGCAGCAAAATCGGGGAAAACTATTGGATATGGATTTGCTGTTTGTGGACTTCTAGCAACAAATTCAAATGTAGTGTTTTATTTTAAATAATTTTATATATATATATATATATTCATTTGTTTTTAAAATAACACTACAGAATAGAATGTTTTTTTATATGTCAAATAGATGGTTATTAGATACTTTATCATATCATTTGTTAAGGATATGTATTAACATTTTTAAAAGTTATGTTTATTTTGAAACAGCTTCCTCAAGGAACAAATCCATCCGCATTAATACTATGCTCTTCCTCTTCTGAAGTATTAGAAGTTAATTCTTTATGTGTAGAATTCTTGCAAAGCTATGAAGCAATAAGATCAGTTGCTGCGATTAATGGTAAACCAGAAAGATCATTAGTGGTAGGTAGATTTTTAAAATAAGTTAAATATATTATATATATTTCTTAATCAAATGAATATTTTATTACTAAATATTTTATTTTTAGGCTGAAATGTTTAACGGATGTCAGATACTAATTTCTACCCCGAAATTTTTAGCACGTTTCATGGATAGAAATAGAAAATTATTGAATTTGAAAAATCTTCGATATTTAATTTTGGACGATGGTGATATTATTTTGGATAAATATTTTGATTCGGTAAAAAAAATTTGTTTTTATTTAATTTATCATAATTTTTCGTTTTCATATTCGTAGGAATATGATAAAAAATCTCTCTCTCTCTTTTTTTTTTTAGATAAGCCAATTATTTAAAAAACATAACATTATTCAAAACAGGGAATTAAAAAATAAAATGTTACAAATAATAGTAACTGCAACACATTGGACATTGCATCTAAAAAAAATTGCTTCTATTCTAATGGACAATCCATTCGTATGCATAGCATCTTTTATAGAAGCTGCAATTTTTAGATCTGTACATCCAAAGATGTACGTAATAAACTCAAAACGAAAAGATGAAAAACTTTTAGGTAAAGTCTTTTTATGTAAATAATTTTATTTGCAATACAGTTAAATAATTTGTAATTGCTTTACGATAGATTTATTGAGCAATGAATATTTAACGTCGAGAACTATAGTAATATGCAAAAATAATAATGAGGCTGAAAAATTATACGATTTTATAGCAAAACATAAAGAATCTCTTTTAGCTCATGAAAATATGAACTTTCTTCATTTGCAAGGTAAAAATATGTATTAAAATGTAAGCAAATTCAATTCTTAATTATACTGTTCCAAATCTTATTTAACATTCTATATTTCAATATAGGTATCAAACAGTGTTGGAATGCTTGTATGCATGGTTCTTATCCTATTTTAATATGTACAGATGAGATTTTATCAGACATAGGTATTACAAATGTAACTTGGTTAATACATTATTCAGTATTTTTGCGCTTCAGGACTCAATTCAATTTCCGGTTTTCTACACTTTTAGATAACTTACAAATGGTATGTTTCTTTCTGACAAAAGCATTTCTATAGTTTGATAGAAAATAATTATACAATTGAATTGTTTAAGGAAAATTGCAATTGCAAAGTAACTATAATAGTGGATGAAAATAATGATATACAATTTTTACATATAATAAAAATAATGCAACGCATGAACGTTAAAATTGCTGAAAATATATCAGAAAAAATTAAGGTATTTATCAAAATAATTATAAAAAAAGAAAAAAAAGAAAAAAAAATACAGGAGTTTCTATAAAAATTTATTGTAAAATTTGAAAAAAATTTTTTTAAGCTTGTAACAGCTGCTCTAGAGAAGAAAAAAGAAAACTATCCCATTTGTGATAATATAAAATCTTGGGGATTTTGTGACAAACAAACGTTTTGTGCATTTAGACATAAGATAATTTCAAAAGTTGACGCACCAATTACAAATATTCAAATGTAAGTGAAAAATTTAGCGATTAGTTGAGAAATTTTAATTAAAAAATATTTTATGTATTGTTTTAGAAACGACAAGGTAAAATTTAGAGTAGTTAGTATACACGATGCAACACATTTTTCTGCTAGGATTATATCATATGTTAAGCGTGATACATTAAAAGAGGTAGAATTTTCTAATACAGAGTACATGCAAATTACTATAAAAATGCAAGAGTTCTATTCTTGTGCAGAAAACAGGTTAGTGTATCATTTAAGATTATTATCGTCGTCGTCGTTGTTGTTGTTTTTTTTTTTAATCATAAAAAAACTATATCGTAAAAATTATTTAACATGTTTGAATTTGTATTTATCATTGTAGAAAGAGATGTGAGATAATAGATGTGGGATGTATATGTGGTTTAGAAGAACCAGTAGATACCTTTAAGAGAGTACAAGTTTTGTCTATTGAGATGGATGATAAGACGGAAAGACCAAAACGTGCAGATGTAAAATGTATCGATAATGGTGTAATTTTGAACAAAGTAAATGTACGTATTTAAATACTATGACAGTATAACACATATATTATATATCTGTATCAATGTAATTTTTACATTAGATATACAGATTATTATATATCCCAGAAGAACTTGTAAAATATCATATCCAAGTGGTAGAAGTATTTTTACTTGGTATAGCTCCGTACGATGACGAATATATTTGGAATAACTGTGCAATCGATGCTGTGTATCAGTGGTTCAAAGAAAATGTCAATGAAAGCTCTTATGTGATTGGAACGGTATACTATATTCATGCTCTTTTCACGTGTTTCTATAATGTTAACATGTAAAATATAACACATGTTTAAATAAACAGGTAAATTTGCATCTGGGAAATACAATATGGGTACATACTTTAGAAGTTGGAACAAAATTAATTGGATATAAAGATTTAATTGGTTCATCTTTAAGAACACAATTATTAACAAAAGATCACGCGATCGAAAATGATAAACATTTAAGTAAAATGTACCAGATTTGCAGAGATGCTGGATTTCTAAAAATCAATGGATGCAATTTAGATGTTTAAATAAATGAAGTTTCATAAATATATTGAATAATTAATCATTTTTGTATAGCTTTTTCTTCAACCGTTTCCTTTAACCTCTTCGTAATTAAAAATAATGACAAGCGTTTTAAATATTTATTACACGTGTATACATACTCTACATATGAGCGCGCGTGAGTAATATGATCTATTATTATTATTATTATTATTATTATTATTATTATGAGTTCTAGTGAAATTTTAATATTTAAAAATTAGTTTTAAATTAATAATTAATTAAAAAAAAAAAAAAAAAAAAAAAAA
>SMSQ01025711.1:90510-116725 GCA_019453375.1 Ctenoplectra terminalis
AAAAAAAAAAAAAAAAAAAAAAAAAAAAAAAAAAAAAAAAAAAAACTCGAATAAACTGAATGTACAATGTCGAAGAAGTTATTCATACAATAGTCAGGTACTCGGAAGCAAGTTGCATTGGATCAACATGATAAGAAGTAACTAAACGAACTTTTTGGCCATCTTGTGTTGTGAATTCTATTGCTTGTTCATTTTCGGTGATCCCCGACTGTTCCGATTCTTCCATTTGATTAATCGTTGCGACAGCATTTGCGTCCGTATCTTCATCCTATTACATCGTTATAATTTTGTATAACGACATTCATGGAGACGTATATACATTTGTATAGAAGTATAATATAATGTTAATTGTTATATTCTATTACATATAAGATATTACAATTTAACGAGCATAGAGTATCTAGAAAACGACGATATAACAATAGATAATCTTATTCAAATGAAATAATATTTTTTATTCATTTACTATGACGTCTTAAAAGTTTTTGTTTCATTAAAATGTTAAGAAATCAAATTTTGATTTTTCAAATATCAATTAATTAGTTAAAGATATTGTTTTTCTAAATATTACCTCTAGTGCTTTCACGATTGCTTCTGCGTCTGTTTGAACAGTTGAAATATTTTTCACTTTTGTTTCTACTGTATTGGAAATGTCAACATCTTTTATATCAGAATTTTGATTAACATGCACACTTAACGGTGCTGTTAATTCGTCTGAAATCACTCCAGGGTGAACTCTAATTTCTTGATCATCGCTAAGTTGATTAACAAATTGGCTCTGAGATAAAAGCTGTCGAGCATCTTGAATTGAAAGTGGAATCGGATTACCTTCTTCGTCTGTAATCTGTAAATACGATTAATGTTTTATGCTTTTATTTAATTTTACAATTGTTTTGTCTCAAGACTCGGACACCTGGACATTACGTGGGCTGGTACAACCGAAGGGGCAATTTTTAACCATAGAAATATTGTTTCTCGACTTTCAAACGATACAGTCTCGCACTACACTCGATAGTTATTCCATTAATTTTTACCTGAAGTTGAAGATCGGATTCTGAAAGTTCAACATTTATTCGTTCATTTGAGTTATTATTTCCATTAGCATGAGCTTGATTAGAAAGTATCCCATCATTACCGACATTTAAATGTGATAATGACTGATTTGCATTTGTTTTTTCTTCTTTATTTCTTATCATTCCAGCATCAACTGAATTAAATATAAGATAGATATTACAAATACAAATTTATTAATAAAAATATCTGTAATATTTCCGTCCCTACCGAAATGTAAAGTTCGTGATTGATTGGGGTCATCCGGATCTTGGTATGAAACATATATAATTTGTTGAATACCATCTCCAGATGTGTCATCTGTCGCAATAACCTGAGCCATTTGATCGGTTAACGAATGTTCATCAGATTCTTGAGAACTTGGTAAAATTTGCCAAACTTCTCCAATTGGAGATCCTTCTATCTCATTTACAGCAGAAAGTTTAGTTTCTCTGTGTACCTACAAGCAACTCGATAATAATTCCATATTATTGAATTTCTCCGACACAATATAAATTTTTGTTCGACTGAATTTAATTTCTTACTTTTTTATGCTTTGTTAAATTTGAACAGTCTGCAAACGCTTTTCCACATACATCGCAAGAATAAGGTTTTTCACCTAATCAATGAAAATGCATAAAATATATTTGAAGTAGATAATTAAATTTAAGCAGATAAAATTATATGTACGTATATGAAATAAAGATATTACCAGTGTGCAAGCGAAGATGTTTTTTTAAAGCCCACTGCTCCGTAAAACCTCGATTGCAATGAGCGCATTGAAAAGGACGTTCCCCTTTATGTCTACGCACATGACATTTCCAAGTATCTTTATGCAAAAAACATTTTGCACAGAATTCACATTTCCAAGGACGTTCACCAGTGTGTCTTTTAACATGAAGTTTAAATTGCGAAGAAGTAGTAAACTTTCTGCCACAATAGTCGCAGCAATAAGGTTTTTCTCCCGTATGTATTCGCATATGTTCTTGTAAATTTCCATTTTGTGAAAAACTTTTGTGACATACCTCACATGTGTACGGTTTGTGACCTGTATGCCATCTAAGCGTGAAATAATTAATTGATTAATTAATTAATTATTACAATTTATTTAACTGAATTTTCATTAATTTTATAATAACCTGTAATGTAGCGTAAGACTAGTTTTATGTGCAAATTGTTGTCCACAGATTTCACAGAAATATTTTTTCTCGCCAGTATGTGTGGATTGATGATTAATTAAATTTGCTTTTGTTTTAAAACTGGCATTGCAAGATTTGCAAATATAAGGTCGATCATCAGAGTGTACGAGTTGATGACGTTGTAACAACTGCTTATGTTTAAAACTTTTTCCGCATTTATTGCAAACAAATCGGCGACCATTATTGTGCTCCGCTTCTTTATGATATACTACAGAACTAGGATGATTAAGTACCTTTCCACAAATATCACATGGATACTCTTTTTCGAACTTATTTCTCTAAAAAATAACAAAAATTATTGTTTTACGTCTTTTATTTTGAATTTCTCAATATTTTTTAAATTGTCTAAAAGTATTCATCTCTTTACCTCGTGTATTGATATATGATTTTTTAAAGTTGTTTGTTGCGTAAAACTTTTATTACAAATAGTGCAAATAAATAATCTATCATGGTCATGAACCAGTTTCAAATGTAAATCGTAAGTTTCTTTTGTTTCGAATAATTTGTCACATTGTTCGCACGTTGTTTTCTCAGAATCGTTAGAATTATTTAAAAATTTATTCGTACGTTGTTCTTCGGCCAAAGCATGATCGAGTACATTAGAAATATTATCTTCTTCGGATAAATTACGTTTTGATTCGAGACTTGAATCTTGGACAATATGTTCAAAATTCCGATTAGTACCATCTCCAGTATGATGAGTTGTTTTCTGATGCAATTCCAAATTTTCTTTACTCGTAAATAGTTTTTTACACTCAGAACATTCATATTTTATGCCTTTGTGGAAACTTCTAATTATGAAAGGCAAGCGTTACTTTTCTTTTAATTACAAAATATTGAAAATTAAATAAATCTTTCTATTTACTTGTGTACAATGTATCTGCTGCGTTGAAGAAATCCTCGGCCACATAACTGACAGGTAAATTTGTTTCTTCTACGGCGTAATTTTGGTCGGCCTCGTCCTCTACCTCGATTTACTATCACTAATTCTCCAAGATCTTTTCCTTCTTCAGATTCTAAGTGACCAATTATTTCTAAAATCATATATGTGTGTGTGTGCGTGTTCGTGTGTGTGTGTGTGTGTACGCGCGCGCATGTTTTTTACGTGTAATGTGTGTGCGTGTGTGTGTATATATATATATATATATATATATATATATATATGTATAATATATATAATACATTATAATGCGATATCAACATAAACAGGAATATAATATTTCACTATTTCTTACCTTCTTGACTATCAGGAACGGATATATTTAATTGTTCTTCAGAATCTTCAAAATGATCCGGTTCGTCGTCATCTTCTTCATCGATTACTCCTTCTTCCTTATATATTCTTTCTAGTTCTTTGCCTTGAACTGCTTCCATGTATCTAAATCATTTCATACTCTATCATACGAATGATAGTAATTACCTTCGATCGTTTCTGTTTCTAGGGAATACCTTTTGGGAACTTTACGCTTTCTACGACGTCTCCCATCTCCATCCATGTCATCTGTTTCTTCTTCGTGTTTATCTTCTTCTTCTTGACTAACTCCTTCCGCTATCTCGCCCTTAGTTAATTCCTAAAATTTAATAATTTAAAATATTTTATCTAAAATAAAAATATTCTCTTTACCAACCATAGATATGTTTTCCGAGTGAGATTTTGGTGGTCGACCTCTTTTGCGCTTTGGTTTATTTAATCCTTCCATTTGCAAACTCATTTCATGTTCCGCGGCATACATAGAACCATCTGGCATTACTATTAAGGAATAATAGAATCGACAATTTTATTTTTTAGTAAATCTTTGATTTGAATAGAAATTAATTAGAATAAAATATAATACTTTTTATTATAATTTGTTGCTCAAACTGATCTTCCTCGTTATATCTTGAACTATTATCCAATTCTGATGTGTCTGTTGTAACATCTGTATTATCCTTTTCAGAACGAAGGCGTTCTCGTTCAACTTTACGCTGTAGTTCTATCTGATGCTTCCACATCTCACGAATTTTCCTTTGACCATCCACCAATAATTCGAAAAACTGTATCGTAGCTTCCAGTTGAATGTTACACCCAGGGCAAATAGTACGTGGTAGTTTGCCATCGTCTTGAATCTTTAATCAATAATTGGTTTAATTGTTATCTCTTTATTAATTTTATATTATAAAAAATTGAATTGAAAATTAAGTTAAAAATTCTGTAGACATTGAATTGAAATTTCTATAAATGTATGTACGTGTATATAAAAAGTAAGAAACAAATATTGTAAAATAGAATAAATTAATAATTAATAATAAAATATAGAAGTAACAATATATAATGATATAAAGATATAAAGATATATGTAACATTTAATTATAAAATGTAAAATGTAACAAAAATACTTATTTTTATTCAAACATTTTACTGACAAAGTCATTCTTCCAGGATCATAGAAACATTTATATTTTACAGATGGCATATAATGAATTAACATATAGCAAAGAACGTAAATAAGAGTGTACGATATTGGGAAGAAAAGATCGAACATTTGATTCGGGTAGTATTCGTGCAGAAAGCAGGAAGTCAAGTTAGAGTCTAATGTTTCGAAGCTTTGTACCTTGAGCGGCAAATACCGATTGACCATGGAACTTAAATCTGGATCATCGCTGTCTCCGATATAGAGTAATTCTCCGTTACCGTTATCTTCTGCACACAATCGACAAATTGTTGAATCATAAAGCTGTACTTCTGCCATGATTTCAACGGAACTGCTCGGTAACGATTAACATCGATTTTATCCTAACCAAACTGACCAGTGAGTACGTACGACTTGTACGCACCGTGCGTACGTATATTTAAACCATATGCTACGTGTAATTGTTAGTTTGAAATTTTATCTTGAAATTGTTCTATTTCGAATAAGTTGTTTTTTCGGAGGTAACATTTCCTTATTATAAATTTGTCTTTCAACTCTAGGAAAGCTTTTACATACAGTAATCGATGTCTTCTCATTGTCGATATATTTCGATTAAACAGAGCAACCAGTATATCGATTATTCTCTAATCGATAACTCGATACTCTGTTATAACTACATATATCGATAATAAGATACATAATTAATCATTTCGGTTGTATCATTTAGGAAGGAAAGTTTAAACTTTTCTTTTCAATCGAATTTGTTATTAGTTTATAAAGATTGTTATTTAATATGTAACGACAAACCTTTTATTAAGTACAAGGATCTTTAAATTTTTACGTTTCATCGGTTAATTAACGCTATTTTTATTTAATCTCAATAATTCTTTGAAACATGTGACTTAACTTTTTGATAGTTTTTTATTTTAAATAATTAAGCTACGCATTCATACGTAAGGTAGAAGTAAATTGAATTAACTTGAATAAGTAGGATGTATTATTTATCGTCATCAAAGATGGAAAAGGAAGAAAATACACTTGAAGAACATGAATTTTATACAGCAGCTGCCAAATATTGGGAACATATTCCACCTACGATAGATGGAATGCTCGGTGGTTTTGGATTTATTTCTCAAACCGATATAAAAGGTTCTACAAAATTTTTGAAAGATTTGTTCGACGTATGTATATATATATATATATATACATCTATCTATCTATCTATCTATCTATCTATCTATCGATCTATCTATATATATTTAATATTAAATATTACGATAATTAAGTTTTATCTTTGTTCCAGTTGAAAAATCCTCCATTGAAAACATTTGCGTTAGATTGTGGCGCAGGCATAGGAAGAATAACTAAGAATCTATTACTAAATTATTTTAAACACGTTGATTTAGTAGAGCAAAATTCAACTTTTCTAGAAGTAGCTAAAACCTGTTTAAAAAATTATTCTACAAGAATTGGCAACTACTATCCTATTGGTAATGTTTCATTGGTTTATTAACCATACAAAAGACATTCGATTAATTAAATCACGTTTCAAGGACTGCAAAATTTTTGCTTCGCCGCGAAGAAATATGATGTCGTCTGGTGTCAATGGGTTTTAGGCCATTTACAGCATAACGATTTAATAGAATTTTTAAAAAAGTGCTCGTAAGTATTGGTTTCTTTTAGTTCCAACTAAATCGACATAAATCATTGTTATGGAATAAAATTTTTACAGGTCGGGCTTAAAATGTAACGGTATAATAGTAATTAAAGAAAATGTGACAAGTTCTGCTAAGTTGGAAATTGATACGAAAGATTCGTCGGTAACAAGACCGCTTTCTGAATTCCATCGTATATTCCAGGAATCTGATTTAGTTTGTATAAAAGAAGAACAGCAACACAAATTTCCACGTGGATTATATCCAGTTTACATGTTTGCTTTAAAACCGAACAACAAACTTTAGACCTCGATAAGAAAAAAAAATAAGACATTAAATAAACTGTTTCAAGATTTGTACATTTCGATAATTATCTACTTCGACTATTACAAATTTAAAGTTTCCTTTAATTTGATATAAAAATAGTTATGAAAAATTTTATTTATTTAAAAGAGTAAATTTATTTTGGACGTATTTTCTCATACACGAATCGTTGATTTACATCTTGAGGAGAAGCATTTATGAGCCGTTTCTTTACAGCATGAAAATGCGTTAAAGCGAAATTATATAATTCATTTTCCATCTTCCAAACAACAGATTTTTGAATCTTGTCCACAGTTTCAGGTCGTGGATTAATTTTTTGCGTAGTTTGACGCAAATGTGATTTATTATCTGAAATTTTATAAAATTATTAATAATATAAAAAATAGGATATTTTAGGTTTAATTTTCTCTTACTATGTAAAAAGGAATTATATGCTCCTTTAAAGAAACGTGGAAGTACAATTTGCAAAATTTCTATAAATTCTGTTAATTCCTCCGTCACTCCTACAAGAAGATAATGTCTCTGCAAATTTCTTTTTGCTTCCTCTAATGCCCAGCTATTTCCAATTTCCCTGTTAAACAACGACATCTATTTATCATAAATTGTAACATTGGTAATAATTTATTAACTCTTACCAACAAGCAGGATCGTGACCGCATAAAAATGGTATTTGTAACCACATATTATCAGGATCGCAATCCGGTTGACCTGCATCCATACACTCGTCGAAAGTCTGCGAAACATGTACGTTTGAATAGATACTAAGACGATAAATATAAATTATAATAATTATAAAACACAAACCTTAGTATCTCCGTGTTTTTTTCTGATTAAATGCGGTCTAAAATTATCTCCGTATCTTAAAAAGTAGTAATAAGAAACAAATCTGTCTAAAGGTTTACGTAAAAGATTTATGTATAAAGGTGTTTTTCTTATACCAAACCTAAAAACATAAACATAAACATAACTTGAAAAAAT
Organism: Ctenoplectra terminalis; assembly: GCA_019453375.1. Lineage (NCBI taxonomy): Eukaryota > Metazoa > Arthropoda > Insecta > Hymenoptera > Apidae > Ctenoplectra > Ctenoplectra terminalis. Next base: position 98,107 of record SMSQ01025711.1, read on the forward strand.
AAAAAGAATGCTTTTTGTAACGCAAACACTTTTATTTACTTACTTTTCAAAGTTCAAAAATGCAATATGACCATGATAAAATGCTGGTTTTTTTGTATTCCAGTTAGTTATATTATTTGCAAATTGAATCTGTAATATTTAAAAATAAAAGCGTAACGTTTAAAAATAAAACGATAAGCAAGAAGCGATTAAAAACGATATATAATATTACCTGATTTGGAAGCGTAAGAGTATGCATGTTATTAGAAACATTAATATGTAAAACATGATATTTGTTGTGTTTGCACAGATCGTAGACCAAACCTACAAAGCTGGTCGATGCTGTTTTCGGTACCCTGTTGTAGATAACGATGAGATCATCGAAAGCTGATTCGTAAGAACGTTCACCGGCTTCGATTCCAGTTTGAATATTGTTTTGTTCTTGCACGATGGCATTGTCTGCAAGTATGATAGGATACCTATGTTATTCCATCACCTTTAACAGAATGAAATATTAAAAGGATGAAGTTTTTTCTGCTACGTATTAATCATATTAATCGTATTAATCATATTAATCGTCTATTGGAAACGCATACGTAATAATTTGTAGTGATCCTCGAGGAAATTTAATTTCATTTTTAAATAAACGATAGTCACTGTGAAGATCATCACCAAAATCCATTGCAATAGAAAGTTCCTGTGTATCATTATTTTTTCTCTTCTTTTTTCTTTTTTTTTTTTTTATCATTAACTTTCAAATTTTTATTTTTCACACAAATCATAAAGACACGCACGAGCCACGAATTTTACGCCAACATCGCTTCTTATACGGTTTCAACTTGTAAATACTGATAAATTTCATAGATACGATCACTTTCGTTCAAACATTTATTAAATCACAATTATTCCATTCGGGCCGAGTACTCTTAGTTTCTGTCGATTACCAATACGAATGTATATACAAAATCCCCAATGTTTTAGTTTAAACAATTTTAGCTTTAATTTTCAAATAAGTTATCAAATATATGTATCCAAGTATGTACAATTGATATTTTATCTTCGTGCAGGCTGTACACGTACACGTACACGTACACGACACCCGCGCACACGCATCGATCAATTTCGCTTATCCTTGTACCGTACCTACCATACGATTCGATAACATAAATTATCGATTAATCGCACGTCAAATTTCGATTAAACATGAACGAGTGATCAAATTTAAACAACTACTGCTAATATTTACTTGAATATATTTATATTTTAGAAACTTGGAAAAAAAAAAAAAAAAAAGTAAATAAATAAATAAATAAAAGTTGTTGCTATATATATATAAATAATATAAATAATGATGGTGCGTACAATGGTTTTCTAAATCTATTATTTTAATATTATTTTACAAAATATTGTAGAATTATAAAAAAAATGAGAGAGAAAGAAAGAAAAGAAAAAAATGGAAGTTAATTAATCTACCAACAGGGTTTTTTTTGTCCATAATATATACTTTACTTTTTACATTTTCATAATATATTTAATCAATAAAATTAAGTAGCATTAAATAATTTTATTCTAATGAATTTAACATCAAGAGTTGTTTGAGTACTTTCGTTTGACTAGTTTCCCTTATTTCGCCTGCTAAAAACATTTCGTCTACAACCGTATACACCTAGAAAAAGCATTTATTTATTACAAGTATGAAATCATCGAAGTACGATTATTGAAATATATATGTTAAAAATTACCTTATAGAAATTAAATACAAGGTCCAATTCACACACGTTATGGAAGTATTCGTTTAATACTTCGACAAAATTATGTATTGCCTCTAGGTAACAAAGATTATTATCATTGACGTCGACACAAATGCAAAAATATAAGCCGGCGTATCTTCTGTACACGATCTTGAAGTTACGAAACTAGAATATTAAAAATCTATTATTTAATAAATATTGTAATAATAAATAACACTTCTAAATAAAACTTTACCTCGACAAAGTTGGTATGCTTAGCGTCTCGTACGGTTACCACTGCGTGAACTTCTTCAATTAGTTTTTGTTTCTCATCGTCGTCAAAATTCATATACCATTTTGCTAATCTTGTTTTTCCAGCTCTGTTTTGAATAAGGATGAAACGGATCTGTGCATCGAATTAAACACCTCTTTAGACCTTTTTACATAATTTATTCTGCACAATTAAGAAATAATCTTGCAAAAATGTAACCATTGTGTGTTATAAACAGAAAAAAAAAAATAAATAAATAAATAAATAAATAAATAAATAAATGATGTATTTCACTATTGTAACAATAAAAATAAATAAATTTTCATGCACAACGTTTAATACTTTTAATAATTACTTGCCATGATTAGTCTTGACTTTTTACGGTAACTAATAATTGTACAATTAATGCACTTGACAACCGACGATCAACAAGAATATGCGAATGGTGAAATCGAGTGACATTTGTTACTTGTCACCGCCCCTAAGTTATCAAAATCACAAATTGAATCGGTCTAACAATATCTAGAAATTCCAATAATTACTTATAAAAAATCGGTAACAAAAAATACCAATCGGAAAGTATGGTTCATTGAAAATATTTGAAAAAATACACGTCTATTCTTTGATAACCCTTTTTATTCGTGTTGCGATATTTGCGATATTTGTGATATTTGTGATATTGGTCCATCGAAACAAAATGGCTGATGGTGGCAAAGTTGAATTTGAAAATAATGAGGAACCGAAAGAAAGCACAGAAGAAGAACTGGACTGGAAAATTGAGTATGAAAATGAATATGAAAATGAATATGAAAATGAATATGAAAATGTACAATGGAAAGAAAGTTTTAAAACGGATGAAAAGAACGAATTTGATCTAGGAAATGAAAAATATTCCTTTATAGCTAAGAAACCACGAGATGGAACTATAGTTGATGATATCTTAGAATTTTTGTATCCTTAATAAAGAATATTATTTAATATTTTTCCTTCGTTATGTATATAATTTGTCTTTTTTGTTTTTCTTACATTATTTCGCAATTTTCATTAGCTATTCTTATGGATATGATTGTCGAAAGTATTTCAACCTTTGCGTAATTGATACAAACACTATTGCTTTTGCCGCGGGCAATTTGATTCAATTTTTCAATGTAGAAGAAAATAAAGTTTGGTTTAAAATAGGTTCCACGGGCACTGGTATTGGACACGTATCGGTACATATTTATATTTAAAAGTTAATATTAAGAAAATTTTTTAATCGATACATTTTTAACGCGTACACAAATCTTTTTCCATAAAAACTTTACAACTGTTACGATGCTTTCTTTTTGTTTTTTTCTTAAGAAAAATCCTCTCTTTCAACATATCGCTGTTGGATCAAACGGAGAAAATCCTTTAATAACTATTTATAATTGGCCTCTTATGCAAACTATAATTGTTTTAAAAGGAGGAACGACTAAACGTTATTTTCATTTAACGTATAGGTCAGTAAATCGATGTTTATATATAAAAGATCTTGTAAAATTTATATTTATCAATTATAGTCCAGACGGTTTATTATTGGCATCGCAAGGTGGTGAACCTGATTATTACATTTCTATTTGGAATTGGAAAGAGTCAAAAATTATTTTGCAATGTAAATCTTATGTTCAAGATATATATAATATAACGTTTTCAAAATATATTCCTGGCCAATTAACATCTAGTGGAATAGGACATATTAAATTTTGGAAAATGTCTACAACTTTTACCGGGTTAAAACTTAAAGGTGACATTGGTAAATTTGGGAATACAGAAATTTCTGATATTATAGCGATTCATCCGATGCCAAATGAAACTGTAAGAAAACGTTAAATCTATTTTATATGAAAACAAAACATTAAGTTTTTTCAAAATAAAACTTAGTAAATATGTTTTAGGTGATCTCGGGTTGTGAGTGGGGTAATATACTTTTATGGGATGAAAGTTTAATTAAACTTGAAGCGTGTAGAAAAAATAAAGAAACGGCACACATTGGATATATTACCCAATTTGAGTATCTTAACGGAGAACTTATATCAGTCGGTAATGAAAAGAAGAAAAAAATAAGAAAAGAAAATATTATACGATAAGTATTGAAGAAAAAATATATGGTAAATTATATTATAATCCATGATATCATAGGATCTGATGGATATATACGATTTTGGTTTTATGAGACCATAGATCATGCCAATCTTTTCGATGAAGAACAATTTCTTGAAATTCAACCGATTTATGAATTTCAAATTGCGGAAGGAAAACAAAATGCAATGCTTATGAGTGTTCAGAAACAAGAACCTAATATTCCTGAGAAAACAAATTGGTATGCCCAGGTAAATATATTGTACTTGGAAAATATAATTCCAATATTTCAAAAATAAAACGAAAACATTTGATAGGATGGAAACGGAGGATTATGGTTACTTGATCTTTGTACTAATAAAAAAGAACGTTTTCAAAAGAAAATTTTTACGTGTCATGCTGGTCCCATAGTTGATATGGATATAGCAGATTGGGCACCCTTTATAGTAACCCTTGATAAAAGTGGAAATTTGCATATTTATAATTATATTGAAAAAAAATTAAATCTAGTTTATAAATTTTATGACGCTGGAAGTCAAGTGATTTGGTTACCGTGCGAGGTAAATATTTCTTTGCGTTTTTTAAATAATTAAAAAGAACACTTTTCCACAAAAATATTTAGATCGAGAAAACAGGTTCAACACTTGTATGTGCTTTTCAAAACGGTATCGTTAGAATGATTACAATAGAAATTCAAGCAGCATATGCTGAAAATAATACAAGAGGAGATTATATAAAATTAATTCAAGTTTTAAAACCACATTCGATGCCAATTACTGTAATGTCTTTAAATAAATCTTGTAGGTACGTTTCGTGTTGATCAAATAAATATATTATTACTAATACGCGAAACTTATTTTTAGCTTACTGGTAACAGGCAGTGATGATGCTACTATATTTGCATTTAATATTAATATTATCAATAATTATCCTACAATCGTACCTATTGGCTATGTGAAACTTCCATCGCCTGCTACCTGTATGGCATGGAATTCTCAAGAAGTAAGTACAATTATTTATTCTAATAAACATGACAGAGATAATTATTTAATTTTATACAAATAGGAAGCAACTTTGTTAATTGGATGTTTAAAAGGAGACTACGTAGAAGTAAAATTACCCATAGTGCCTCAGTCGTATACAATAACTTCTTATGAGCTTGTTAAATGTAAACCTGTATCGTTCAAGTTCGAATCAGTGAAGTCTTCGATAGAAAGAGAAGCTATAAAAAAGAAATACGAAGAAGAAAGGGAAGAAAAACTTAAAGAAAAAAGAAAGGAAATGGAACAATTAATTGCTGAAAATCCACATATTATAATTGACGAAGAAACATTCCTTAGTAATAATTTATTTTAAATCATCAGTAATTTAACATGAATTTAACATTGAAAATTGTATTTTTTTTCTTTTTTTTATTTCTTTTTTTAGTGGATCTTGATGAGAAAGAAATGATTCTTCCAGAAATTTACATTCCAGAAGTTCCTAATAAAGTTTTGGTAGCGCAATATGGTATTAATGGAAATATATGGTTATTTATGGCTGGTTTTGACGCAGGATATGTTTACGAATATCTACGTCCGTTATCTGGAAAACTGAAATGTAACAAACTCGTTAGGAGTAGAATAATTGAATATGCAAGAAGTATAGAAATACATAATTTCCTTTCTCAGTATGGATATTTAAAAGTACTTAAAAAAAAAAAAAAAAAAAAAAAAAAAAAAAAAAAAAAAAAATTATATATATATATATATATATGTGTGTGTGTGTGTGTGTGTAAAAATAACAAATTTTTTTTTTTTTAGCGAAACCAAGAAATATTTATTTTTGGGAACCGAACATGGAGATCTTTGTATTATTAAAATAAAGGAAACAGATCCATTGGATTTTTCAGATTGTTGGATTTTACCAATACATGATTATTATAATGGACATATATCTAAAATTTTATTTAGTCATGATAAAAAAATGTTACTAACGTGTGGTCATGATGGAAATATATTTTGTTTCAAAATCAATGATGATATATCTGATGAAAAATATGAAATACCAAAACCGGAACATTCCCTTTTTGTAGTAAGTTAGTTTCTAAGTAAATATCTTTGAATTAAGATAAATGAAATATTTGAAATTACTTTTTATGCAAATAGCCTAAGAGCGTTGAAGATGTTGAAGATGTTGATTATCCAAGTTTGGAAGAAGTAATTACTCAAAGAGAACAAAATAGAATCAATTCCGTTGCAGAAGAGAAAAAAAAACAAATTCTTGAAATCATACGCGATTTAACAGAACAATATGCTAAAATTATTGTGAGGTATACATTATCTTTTTTTTTCTCCTTAATATAAAAATAATCTATAAAAGTAATATTGTTTTATAATGTATTATTATTATTATTATTGTTATTATTATCATCATCATCATCATCATCATCATCATCCAATTATATTGTTTATCTTTTTTTATTAATTTAGAAACAAACATCTTCCGCGATCGCAACAAATATCACAATTCGAATTGGACACCAGAATTATAGAAGACTTGGAACAACAATTAAAAACACATACGATCTTAACACAACTAAAGCTAGAATTCCAAGTAGAAAAAAGTAAATTGGAATTAGAAAAGCTTATGAATCATTTTGTTACGTCTATTACTTGTTTGCCTTTTGCAGTTTACGGTATATTGTAAGTGTTATTTATGTTTCAGTTGTGTGTATTATATTACATTTACCAGAATTGTAAAATTATTATAATTTCAAAATAGAAATGACCGTAGAGCAGTGTATTCCTTAAGAGAACTGAAACTGAATACCGATAGTATTTCAAAATGTATGGAAATGATGAAACAACAAGAAAAACGAAAAAAGACAGGCAGGTACTTTTATTTCTTCATTGCATAAATTTATATATATATATTCATATTAACTTTAAATTATTTTCCAAGAAATGGAATTGCAGCGAAAATCATATGATAATGTATTATGGGAAAAGGAAATTTTGTATGTTACTTTTTACTAATAATATTTGTATAAATTATTTTTAGTTTTTAATTTTAATTGATTAATTTTTAACAATAAAAATTATTTTAAAATGTTTTACTCTTTCCTATCTACATGTATTGTTGTTAAATTATAGAATAATACAAGAACAAATAGAAGAAGAAAAACATGAATCGGAAGAAAAGGAAATACAATATCTAGAAGGAATCTTAACTGGGGATTTCAATGAATTATCGTCTGGATTGGGATTGCAAATTAATCAAATGTTGTCGAAATATAAAGAAAAGAAAGCAAGGATGATTCAACGACAAAATGAAGTATGTAAACACAGATAAAAAGAAATCATAACAAAAATAATGTATATCGTTTAAAAATGTATTGTGTGTAGTGGCGAAAATTACATGAAAAAAAACCAAACTTGGTTAAGAATCGCGCAGAAGACGCAGTTTTCCTTGAAAAGGCAAAACGAACAGTTGGCGAATGTAATTTGAAAATGAATACAGAATTTAATTCAACGAAGAGAAAAGAAACTGCAGCTGTAAAATATAAGCAGCTTGTAAATTGTAGAAGCAAGGTATAACTAATATGAAATTTAGTATTAAAATAATTATAAAAATAATTATTTTTTATAGGTTCATCAGTTGCGAGAGAATTTCAATACTAAATTGAAAACAGTTGCATTGGAAAAACAAAGGATGCAGAAAGAAGTTATTAAACTAATAGAAGTCCTTAAACGAATTCATACAGAAATTCCATTAAAAAATATAAAATCTTTACCGCATCCACCAAAACTCAATCTTGATATTGAGTTCCCTGAACATAATCTTGAGGTTTGTTGTATTTGTAATCACTGATTATCTATAATTAAAATTATTCAAGGTTGTATCTTACAACAGTATTATTGTAGCTTGGAAGATATGTATCAATGTCAGAAAAGATGGAACAAGTAAAACGCCAAAGACAATCATTAATTGTGGATCAATCGATAGATCGTTCTGATTTAGAGTACGAAGTATTATATTGTGATGATAAAACAAGCTTTCGCGAAGAACGAGAAAGCCTCTATACTCTTGTTTCTTCTTCAAAAATTAAAATAAAAGATCACTCATCTATACATAGTGATGTTATTCGAAATCTCAACATAAACGATTCAGTTCAAACCACATGGGAACGTGATATGAAACGTTCACGAATGTGGCGAAAAATATATGAACAGGATTGTATTTTACGACATATCGATGATGGTTATAAACAATTGGAAAATGAATTAAATGAGTTAGAAGAATATAGGCTAGATGTTATATATCAAAGTACATATATGAATCTAAATTTATTAACTCTATACGAAGAATTTATCATTTTGAAGGAATCTGAGACAATGGAATATACACTTGAAGAAAAAGTTAATCAAAAGTTAAATGAACGTACAGCAGTGGTGTTGAAGGTTATTGTTTTTATAAAAATAGAAATAATAATTAATTGATTTATATACATATTAATTAATTATTTATTAACAACATGGTATTGATACCTGATGTAATTTCAATAGATACAAACTACAAATGTTAATATTGCTGCAAGAGAAGAAGAAATTCGAAAATTGCAAATAAAAATAAAAGATACCGTTGCTGAATTTACAAAAGCTGTAGCTGATAATAAATTTCATGATTTTCTTCAAAGAATATTCAAAAGGAAATATACAGCAGTAAAAAAACAAAATGGTGTTAAATTTATTGTTTTAATCTTTATAATTTTTCAATTCAATCTGTTGGATCGGATAATTTTATTAATTTAATTACAATTTTTAGACTCTTTGGATTCAGTTACGCAATCATCAGAAACTAGTTCCGAAGAAACAGATGGTACAATAGATTCTGAAACTGAATATATTCCATTTGATGAAAGTATATGTCCAGCAGGATGCGATAAAGAATTGTACGAAATGGCATTTTCTATGAGAGAAAAACGATATTCGTATGAATTTCAAATCAGAGAAGAACAAAAGGAAATAGAACTGTTGCAAAAAAAGTTGGACACTGATGCAAAACATTTAAAAATGATCGACACTAATTTAAGGACTAATCAGGAAGAATTGGAAAACTTTATGGTACTTTTAAACATCATATATAATAATTTACAAAATAGATTTTAAACTAAATTTTTTTAATATTCATTTATTTACTTATTCTTTCAGCTGAATAAACAAAAGAGATTAAATGATATTAATGTAACAGTTATATTGAAACTGCATCAGTTACGGCACATGTTAAATCCTGAATGCTCGGCAAACATTCAAAATTGTATAGTTTTTAATAAAAAAGAATTAACAAATCTGTATGCTAGAGTAGAAGAACTGCAGGAAGAAACATACAACTTGGAAGAAAAACGCAAGTACGATAGAGAAAAAAATTATATAATTTATAAAATAATGTACATATATTTATTATTTATTACAGAAACAATGAAATGCATCTAAAACGGATTAAATTTGATTTACGATATATGGAAACTAAAAACAAGAAACTAGGAGAAGATATTAAAGAGAAGATGATACAAAAATTTGGCAAAAAAGTATCTTTAATTGATCTTTACGAAACTATTTTACAAAGACTAATTTATGACACTAAAACTGATGTACATAATATAATGAAGATTTTTACTAAAGACATAAAAAGTAAATTAAACAAATTTGGCATTTTTATAAAATTATTTTAATTAATTAATTAACAATTTTATTGCTTTATCCTTTTAGATATGAAATGGGAATGTAGCGAAGGATTAATTGTTTTAGAAAATTTAATTAGAAATAATACTGAAAAATTAAGCTTGTTGACAGTATTAGAAAAAGAAAAGTTTAAACTTGGAAAGATTTTAGAAGAGAGTATAATTTCAGAGGTAAAAAGGAAAAAACACGATGATGATGATGATGATGATAATAATAATAATAATAATAATAATATTGATATTATTTCTATACATGCTAGTATATATTTAATTGATTAAACCTAATTATATAATTATAATTAAAGAGTTCATATTTTTTGTTACAGGACAGTATGTTACAAGTTGAATTCGAGCATAAAGCTGATATAGCCGCGCTTGAAAATATTCTTTACAATAAGATACAACAAAAACACATTCTTCAATATGACACCGAGATCCTTAAAACTGGATCAAAAAAATTACCTATGCTTTGTTTGAATCAAAATGTGCTGTGATTAAACTTGTTTTACACTTAATTACTCGTCAGTTAATTATATAGCGTACAATACGATACATATATATATATATATATATATATAATATTGATTAAATAAAGTTTATTGAATTGATAAATATTTTAATTAATTTCATTTATATTTATATTTATATTTATATAAATAAAATATGTACGATATAATTATTGTAAATAATTTCACTTTATACATTTACACGCCAAATTTTAAAAACATTTAATCACCGTTGCATAAATAATCGATTCGTGTTATTTCATGTTACATTTATTATTCCGTTTTCGAAAAGAAAAAGAAATAAATGTAAATAAATAGATTTCACATCCATTTTATTTTAAGTCATCAAAGATTTAATATTTATTTAAAAATTCAAAATAAATTTAAAGAGTACACGCGATTTGAAATTTATACTTTTTTTTGTTTATGATTGTTATATTCGAAATTAAAATAATAAACGTTTCGTTAATGACGTAAGAAAAAGTCAAACCTATCTTGCTAGTTATAAGTCTATGGTAATTTTTGAGCGAGACTGTTGTAAACAAACAAGAATAAAATAATGAATAAAAAATTCAAATAAGAGCTAAGACAGAACAAAAATTTTAATTTATTTTTATATGAAAAGCATACCTATTAAGTTTTTTTTAATAATCGTAGCAGCAGAAATTCAAGGTTTCATTTCTTAAAGTACATAACCTGTAAATGTTATTCTTAATTTAATGTGCTTTAAAAATATGGGCATTACTCGCATTATAGATCTTTATTACATGTTTACAAGTTTTCAACAATTATTTGTTTGTTAATAAACTATTTAAAAAATTGTTGACAATAATAATTTGTTAGCGGTGAGTTTTTTTTAAACACAAAGAAAATGGATCAAATGCTACCTAGTCCTGGATTTAGCATACCGAGCATAGGTACTCCTTTACATCAACCAGAAGAGGATCAACAAATTTTACCTAATGCGTTACAACAACAGCAACAACAACAGCAGCAGCAACAGCAGCAGCAACAACAGCAACAACAACAGCAACAGCAATCACAACAACAGTATCAGTTCATCAATCCAAATATGCAAACTGGAGTACTTATGATGGAAACACCACAAAAGACTATGCACGCTTATGCAACAGCACCAACTTTTGCAACGCCACAAAGTCTTATGCAGCCACAAACACCGGTAGAATTAAATAAAATTATATTAAATTTATTTGTTACTATATTTAATTTTATCTTAAGAATTAATTGTTTTGTTTATAGCAAAATATGATGTCTCCATTAGTACAAAATACTAATCATATAGCTCCTCCATCGATAGGGCCATCTACTCCTGGTCCTATGACACCTATGACACCAGCTTCCGCAGATCCAGGAATATTACCGCAACTTCAGTTAGTAAAAAATTAATTTTCAATGAAAGATATCCAATACATTGCATCAATGTTACAGGAATATTGTCTCTACGGTTAATTTAAACTGCAAGTTAGATTTGAAGAAAATAGCTCTTCATGCAAGAAATGCAGAGTATAATCCAAAGAGATTCGCTGCAGTTATTATGAGGATAAGAGAACCAAGAACTACTGCTTTAATATTTAGTAGCGGGAAAATGGTTTGTACGGGAGCCAAGAGTGAAGAAGATTCTCGATTGGCTGCAAGAAAGTATGCCAGAATTATTCAGAAACTTGGTTTCCCTGTTAGTAAACATTTCTAAATTTACCATTTATTTTTAATTGATTATTATAAATTTAATTTATTTTCAACAAAGGCAAAATTTCTTGACTTCAAAATACAAAACATGGTAGGGAGCTGTGATGTCAAATTTCCAATTAGGCTAGAAGGTTTGGTACTAACTCATGGACAATTCTCCTCGTACGAGCCAGAACTATTCCCAGGGTTAATATATCGAATGGTTAAGCCCAGAATTGTGTTACTCATATTTGTTTCAGGAAAAGTAGTTTTGACAGGTAAGTAATCGTTATGTATATGTTACACAGTTTTTGTACATATTCACGATACTTCGTACAAATTATTATTATCATTATTATTTAAATAGGAGCAAAAGTTAGACAAGAGATTTATGAAGCATTTGATAACATCTATCCCATTCTAAAGAGCTTTAAGAAACAGTGACTTCGTTTATTATTAATTGTTAAGAGTATGCGTTACACGGGTACAATTGAGGTAAGATATTATTATATTTTTTAAATCTATTTCTTTAGTACTATTTTTGAAAGGATTAATGTATGCAGTGAAAAATGTAGTTAAAAATAACACGAACTGCATGCATTAAAGAATATTTTTGTTAGAACTATTTTTATAAAATACAATACATGTAATTTGATTAAAAATTTTACTCAACTATTTTTAAAAACAGGTTTTTCAGAATTGTTCCATATGGAAAACTGAAAAAATATCGACCACTTTGAAAAAAACTGTGTCTTCTCGATAATGCGGTGCCTTGATCGGGAGGTAGTCGTTACTTTAGAATTTGATTGTTAATTTATATATTTATATAATGTATATATTATTGGATTAGAACAAATTTTATCTTATTTGATGCGCCAGGTGTAATTTGTATCCTTCCGATTGAATAGAAATAATTGATATTTTCTTGTACGCATAATAATAGTAAAGAAAGAAAAAAGGACACAACCCACATTGTGAATGAGAATAACTGCTTTTATATTTGTACAATTATCTGTATTTTTGGATAGAGCTCATAACTTTGTAAAAATTAAATGGCATTTTGATACATTGTAACATGCATTAGCCATATAATGTAGGATAAGAAGTATATATAAATATTGAAGTTATATAACTTTTTTTTATTGTAAAAATATATATATATTTAATTGCAATAAGTATTTATTTCTTGAAAAAGTATTTTATTATTTTATTTCATTATGCAGCTTCATAACAGTTTTTACTAAACACTGTTGAAGCACAGGACAAATATCTTTGTTAGCTGTTGTTAAAATTTCTGTCGCGTGTACGATAGAGTTTGCATCAGCATTTCCAATTAGTAATACTTCAGTAATTTGATTATGTTGCGGCAGACACGCTAGAGTAATTATTCCATGATTAAAGTCATCTTGATTCTCTGGTTGTGTATTACACATTGTCTCTTCTGTATCGGTAGGATCCATTAAGTAATAATTACCATATATACCCTGTATTTTTATTAAAACTAATAGTTAAAAAAACGACATTATAAAGAAAAATATTTGCAACGTTAGTTTCCTTAACGTTACCACTCACTATAGTGGAGGCTGTAACTAAACCAAACATAGGAACACCTGCATTAGCCAAAGCAGTGCTAGCAGCCATAATTGCAGCTGCCAACGAAGAACCAGCATTATCCAAAACCATTGCGTATACATCTACTTGAAAGTTGGGAAATTCATGCTGAAAGAATAACATGTAACAAAAAAGGAATAATATTTATGTTCTAATTTTCATCGAATATCTTACGCGTGTCAAAAATTTATTTCACGCCGTATATATACGAAACAATAAGTATATTTACCAAGCACACTGCCGATTCTAACGCTCTTTGTAAAATTAAACTATATTGCTTTTCCTCTGCATTTTGCTGATGAATTTTTCGCTTTTGACAAGAAAAGGATGCAAATTTAAATTCACAATAAATTTCTCCCTGTATACAATAGCCATTCTTATTTGGTACTTCTCTAGGATCAAATACCGAACAAATTACTTTTGTATTTCCCATTTCTATATATGCGGAACCTTTTGCTTGACTGACAATACCAGTTTTTAAAACTATCAAAATAAGATGGGGATAATTATTTTCGACAGAACGAGGCGATAGGAATAAATTAACAAGCACCGGTATGTGAATTTTCAATAATGTTCAGTTACATTTATTAATAATAATTAATTATGTATAAAGCTCAGATAATTAATAATCTTACATATTTTTCTCATTTCATTGTTGGCTCGTTTATCGCTTCTTTTATTAGGATCATATTTTATTTCCTCATTTTTATCATAAAAATCGGTGTAAATATGATAAGGTACAGATACCTCTGGACCATTGATCCGTCTTTGATCGATAGGCATTTTACTAAAAATATAATTACTTTTCTCAAAATATTTTTAACTACAATTAGTAGAGAAAAAAAAAACCACAAATCTTCAATTCCCAACCGATAATAAACACTGGTTCAACTGACAATATTAATAATACAAAATCACGAAGAATACAGTAACGCACACCAACGACACTAAAGATACTAAAATCACAGAAAGTGACAGCGTGTTCTAAAATGTTGACATTAGTTAACAGAACTAGACTATAATTCCTGATAATATTCCTCTCGTTAGAGAGTGCGAACGAATATAGCTTTTGTCTCTTAAAACTGGAGTGTGTAAGATAGTGTTGGAAAAAAAGAAAAAAAAATAATAATAGCACGAGTCGATTAAGAAATAGCAGAAATAGCAGAAATAGCAGAAATAGCAGAAATAGTAGAAATAAATGAAACAAATTTTTAAAACTACACGTAGTATAGGGATAGATGTTACCCTAAAGTTTAATTAAACGATTCATCTGACCGACTTATCAATTTTGGGGTGGGGGGTAAAGAAATTTATAGAACGATACATATATTGTGAGTCGATTCTTGTCAATTACACTATCTTTTGTAACATTTTGTTTTTTTCAATATGTAACCCTTGTTGCATGCACATTACATAAGTGTCTCAATACTCAATAGGATCTTTTTTTCAGTTACCAAAATCATTTATTACTACGATATTGAGCGTAGTACTTTAATCTTTATTACACAAAATGGCGCTTCGTCTGTTATCCTTGTTACATCCGGGCAATAATTCTATAAAATATTATGGGTTGGTTCTATTTTTAGTTCTATTTTAAGTTTGTCATTATTTTTAGTAGATAAAGTTTAATTGTACGACATAACTTAACATATTCTACATGGTTTACAGATTAACAAGATTTTTCGTAACTTCGGGTAAAGAAACCAAACAAATAAGTGAACCAGTATTTCCTAAAGATGTAGAAAGTAATATAGTATCCAAAGAAGAACAGTTGGCTCGAGAAGCCAGAAAACAAGCTACAATTATCGTATCAGACGCCGAAGATGTTGGTTATTGTTCAGGAGTTCCAGAAGAACAAATAAAAACTCGTACAGTTTGTATTTATTGTCCTGCAAAAAGTGCTATGCAGTCTGGAACAAATAATACAAATTATTGGCAATTAGAGTTTGATACACGCGAACGTTGGGAGAATCCCCTTATGGGATGGACTTCAACGTAAGTATAATATAATATAATATAATATGTAATAATATATATATATATATATATATATATATATATACATATATATATATTGCATTCTTATTAAACTTTAACGAACGTTACATTTTGGTCCATAGAGGAGATCCCTTGTCTAATCTTCAGGTAGCATTTGCTACAAAGGAAGAAGCAATTGCGTATTGTAATAAAATGGGATGGAAGCACTACATTCAAAAATCAAATATCAATAGTCCTAAGCCTCGTAGCTATGGTACCAACTTTTCATGGAACAAACGCACTAGAGTTTCGACAAAATAAAGAACAAAAACTTGTTAAAAAAAAAAAATAAATAAATAAATAAATAAATAAATAAGTAAATATAGTTCTGTATATAGCTACAACATATATTATATATATTATATATATAATATATATATATATATTTATGCATATATTTAATCGTTCTTGTATGTAAAGTTTTAAATATTAAATAAACTTTTACAAGAACATATTATGGAAAAATAAAAAATTTTATAAATATTTTTTTAAATTAATATAAAAATAACATTATAAAATTTAAACAAATTTCATTGATAAACTCCACAATTTATTTTTTAGCAATAGTTATATAATATCATTCATACATGGTTAACATTCTTATTCGTCTCTTGCTTAGTATTATTAGAATTTGTATTATAACATCAGATTTGATTAGACTGTGTATTTTAAAGTTTAATATCTCTTTGTTCGCGTTAGCTTATAAACTACGTCGAGCATTGTTACTATTGCAAACAAAAGGTATATTTGTAAAAAGTTTATAGAAGAAATATCGGTTGGATACAAAAATATGACTTGACGGTATGTAGAATTGAAATGTACGTTGTAATAATTATCAATGTACGTATGGAACAAATATATGATCGGATACTCGCAAAACATTTAAATGAAATTAAATATGTGAACTAAATATATTGAAAATATATACATACAGATACTTATATATAGGTGAAAGAACAATGCTCAAGCTTTTGTTTATAAATTTGTATGACGTAACAGTAGTTTTTGTAAACTAATGATGATCATTATATTATTTACAGGTTTGATCTAAAGGAACATTTCACTGCTCTTTTTTTCTATTTTTTTTCTTTTTCCTTTTTTTTTGTTTTTCTTTTTTTATTTCTTTGTATCCGATGAACCATTACAACACTAGTACAGTATTTTCTGCTCTGTCTGTTTGCTTGTTCTTTCATTTCCCCCCCCCCCCCATTTTCTGTCTTCTTATATTTTTTATATTTCTATCGGCAAAGATTAGAACACGAAATTTACCTTTTCATCTATAGTGAATTTCTAACAGCGTGATAATTTCAATTTTGTAATAAATTGAAATCATTAACAATAGATATTATTGACTGTTAAGAGTAAATTATATTAGTTACGTTGAAATAGTTATATTAAGTTTGTTGAAAGTAAACTGCGAAAAATGTGGAAGAAGAGAAAAAAGCTATTTTCCTTCAAGATATCGATTGTCATTAACCCTGCACTAATAGGTGTTTTTGTTATTAAAAAAATTATCTACAACTATATGCTTTTTTCTTTTCACCCGAATAATATAACATTCGATCTTTAATGTTATTTTATTATGTTGTGTGAACAATATTGTCACCTTGATGCTTCGTTTCTTTTTTTTTTATAAAAAATGTGAGAAACGTCAAATTAACTGAAACGAACGATTAATTAAACGATCAATCGTACGTCGCAGTATAGAAAGAAAAAGCTGAAAATTGCAATAATAATTTGTAATTTGTAATTACGCAAGTGCGTCCTGACGGTGTATTTAAATATGTGTAGGTTTGAGCAGGTGTTATTTTATCGAATTTTGTTCACACGCACACACGCAGCACGCAGACACGCAGAAAAATGCGCAGAAAAGTTATAATCTAAATAATTTCGGATTCCTGAAAGATATCCGAGCGTGATTGTACAATTTTTGGAATTTTACTATCCTTAAGTTTTGGGATAGTCGCATGTATGTCCAGTCTCTTATTTTTTGGTATATTTATAATATTATACATAATATCTAGACGTATCGCGTGTATACACGCCAATTATATGTAAATAACATACAGTATATTTATGCCTTTAATTGACATGATACATAGCTTTACGGTGTCTCTTTTCTTGCAAAGATCACATTACAGAATTTAATCATTTTTCCAATGTTTAATTTTTATATTTATTTTTAACTTTTCATTCAACAATTTATTCATCGACTATCTTCGTGATCTTCAACGCTATGTCTTATATGTATAGTCGACGCGCGAAAAAACAAAGTTATCAAGCATTAAGCATCAAATGCTAAACTCTAAAAGTAACGTACGTTGTACGTTCTAACAAGAAATTTACGTAAATTTAACTCGTACTATTTTCTCGTACGATTATTTGTAATATGAAAATCTAATATATACGTTTATATTTTTGTATACATATATATTAACTCGTAATCATTTTCTAACAATAGGCACTATAGGTCGACGAGAGGTCGTGGCGTGTTAATGGCAACGTTTATTTGTGAAAAGGAAAATTGAAAACGGCAATGTGAAAATCTATTGCTATTTGAATTAATAACTTTTCCGTTCTCTTACATCGGGGATTTCAATGTTAAACAAACAAACAAACAAACAAACAAATAAATAAATAAATAAAGATGATCCACTAAAGTGATCGAAAGAATTTAACTAATTACTACAAAATTCGTTGTTCCTTTCTCTATGTGAATCTCTTTTTCTCTTTTTTTCTTTCTTTTTCTTTTCTTACTCTTTTTTTCTCAACCTCTCTCCCTTTCTCCCTTTCCCTCTTTAAACATTTCTTAATTTTTAGTTTCCTGTTATCTAGATATTTAATGATACGTATTTTTTTGTGATTTTAATATGTAAATTTAAAAAAAAAAAGAAAAAAAAAATGTGGTTGCCTATAATTGAGTACATAAGAATTAAAAGTTATATTTATACTGATCTTAAACGTATAATTTAACGTT
>SMSQ01025713.1:9731-30570 GCA_019453375.1 Ctenoplectra terminalis
AAATTTAATAGCGCAGCGATAACTAAAGAAAATTAATTATTTAAAATATAGATACATCAGTTTGTAACTTTTAAGTCGCACGGTCCCATAGAGGATTAAAAAAAAAAACATCTAAACGCATCAATTGAATTCAGTTTCAATCGTTGAAAGAATCGCGTAACGTGGCAGCCCCGGCGTTTCCCCTGTAGTCAGGGAAAAAATGGAAGAATACGCGAGATCTGCGGTCGAACAGCGATTACCATTAATTTCTATAATCTCGCGACGTCCTCAATCAAGATTATCCTTGTGCCTGAATATGAGTTCCCATTTGTCCATGCGTGACTTATACCTGTGCGTCTGGAACAAACGCGGTGTCCCGTATCCCGTGCGATATATCAGCGGCCTGTCTAGTGTTTCTTCTCACGCGGCCTGGAGGACGAAACGCAAAAATACACGTCCTGTAGCCGACATGTACGCGTTCACCGACCGCGTGTCCCGTTTTTGCCAACGAAACACGCGCTTGCAATCATAATACAATACGTACGCTGTGTGTTACAATGTATAATGCGTACATTTCGTGACGTGACCAAGGTTGGCAACGAAAATAAGTCGAGTGTTATCTTTTTACCAATCTATACCTTCTTAAAAACCTTCGTCTAATATTTTAACGCGAGGTTTACGAACACCGATTGGATCGTTTTGATGGGTAGATTAAAAGATTTTTTGTAATATCATTAATTCATTTTAGTTTATATCAATAGATTTTTATTAGCAGAGATTTCTTTAGCACATTTTTTGTATGCAAGTTTCATTTTTATTTCAAATTTTCAATTTTAACCCTTTGCGGGCGAATGTCGCCACAGCGGCGACATTATAATTTGATTCCTAAGTCGAATTATCGCCTCCGCAGCGACAAAGGAATAGGAGACGCCAATGCGAAGTTTCATCGAGCATTTGTCTGTTTTCTATTTTATTTTCTGTCTAATTATTTCGATATTCAATTTATTATTTCGTTCCATATAAAAATTATCATCCACCTGCCGCGAATCAGAGTTGAAAGAGTGCTCGTCCGCAAAGGGTTAATTCAATTTTCATTTCAAATTGACGGGTTCGGTAAATCTAGTGTTAAACTGTTTTTGTTTCTGACTCGTTTTCACTTCTACCTAGATTCCTGCTTAATTCAATCTTTTGCATTCCTAAGCTTTTTTAAGTTTCAAAGAACCGTTGTGAAAATTTATAAAGTGTTGTTTTGGAAAGAAAGATTATAAATGCTTGCGATTTTTTTATTTATTTGATTAGTTTGCTTTGTTTTAGAATAAAAAAAGAAAAATTTTTAATTGAGGAAAATTCAACATTTAACTTACAACTTAACCTCTGAAGAGAATTACGCATATAGCGACGTCAGTGGAGTGCTAGGTATAAAAAAGAAATACATAATACAAGGGAGACAAATTTTTGTATATCTTTTTAAAACGAAGTTTCCTGTTAAAAAATTTTATTCTACATTTTCTATTCGATTTTGCATAGTGTCACTCACGTGCCTTATAAGTTTGTTTTACAGTACATACCATAGTATAACAGCACGTGCTCTATGAGGCAAAAACTTATAATCACTATGTATTTCAAGAATTCCAAAGAATTCCAAAAATTAAAAAAGGAAAAACAAAAGGAATTAAAAATTGTCTTACCTTAAAAAACTTTTCAGCAAAAAATCTACCAAAATAAAAATAACTGCCAGTACTTACAATATCAATTACAAAGCGATAAAAATTTTACCGGACGATTGAATAAAAAAGTTAATTAGAATAACCGGAAGTTGATTCTGAATTTTAACTATATAATTCTTTTTCTTTTCATTTCAATTTATCTTTAACGATTCTTTTAACAATTATTACGCACAAAAATTGCTCGATATACATATATAGAAATTAAAGTTGGAGTACGGGATAAACATGTGTTTCTCTTCCGTGACACGCAACTGGAAACCGAAAATAAGGCTTGTTAAAAACGATACGCACTCGCAAGATTCGATCTGTGTGTTACGAAGCTCCCTTATCGGTGGTCGATCGGTTTTTTTTTTCTTTTCGTTGCCGACCGATACAAAGTAAGCATCGTCGACTCTAATTACCAGCAAATGGAAAGGCGCGTTAAATTATGCAGATTGGCCGAAATCGTCGACCGAATCACTGTGATTACTTTCGACGGACACGCCGTTTTCGGTTTTCTCTCCGCCTGTTTAATTCCGTTTCTCTTGTTACTTCGCTTTTTTTTTCCCCCCCTGTGTCGGCCTCTTATCGCGTAGCAGGTTGATTCGCGTGGGAAAGTGTCATGCTCTTCAGCAGATGGAAAGATCTTTGTTTCTTGTGGCGTTCGGACGTTGTGTGATTGCTTACGATTGGTTACATTGAAGTTTCTTGCGAATATAACCGTGCGACTGTTTTGCGACGAATGTTACCGCGTGAATGTATTTTTTTATTCGACGTTAATTATTGTATTGTATATTATATAACTCTCTTATAGTTATTGTATAATATTATTATATAAAAGTGGTTCTTATATTTTATTTATTAATTATCGTTATTATATGTTATTTTGTAATAACTGCAAGAGAGTTATATAATAATGTAATACAGAATGATTATAATAATTATATTAATTTAATGTTTTAATCTAATATTATAATAATTATTATACACTAATATTATAATAATTATATTAGCACCCAGTAATTATTATCTCTTAATCATTTGAACACCATTGGCGCCGCTGTGGCGGCATGTGTAATTTTTTTCACAGTTTAAGTTTTAACACTAGAGCTACCAAAATGGTCAAAATGACCCATTCGTAATTTTTTATAGAAATTTTGTAAACTGATTACGGTGGCTTTGCAGAGATTTTCCGTAATTTTCCGTAATTTTCTTTATTAAAAATATAAATAAAGCTCTCCCTTAATTTACGTTTTTTTTTTTTACTTTTCGTTTTGATTTCTTCAGTAGAAATAAGTATACTTTAATCGTCGGTAGTTTTAGTGTTAACTCAAATTCTATATTTCAATCAATTGAAATTTTATTTTTATTTTAAAACGAAGCAAATTAACCAAATAAGATATCTTTTTCCTTCACAATAGTCCTGTGAAACTTAAAAAAAAAAAAAAAATTGAACTCTCGTAACTGCTTACCATTTTTCTGAGAAAAAATTGAGAAAATGTGGATTGCTCGGTATCTTACAGACAATTATAGAAATAATAAAAAAAGTATTTCAAGATACCAATAATAAGAAGATCGTGTTGGAATTTATTTCACGTTACTGCACAGCCAGTTTGATTGGCAGAGCATTAAGGCGAAGTTTGTTCGAGCTGTTCAATATGTTCGTGGAACGAGCAGTTGACATTGTAATGTATGCAACTGCAGGGACGTTCACGTAACGTTTGTTTCGAGAACAAATAACAGGGAGGAAGAAAGTAATGAAGGTTGGACACGAGCAAAATTAGCTTTCGATCTTCAAAGAAGTCGTGCACTGCGATTTCAGATAATAAAATTAGCATAGAATGAGATTTGGGAATGAAAAGAGAATTCACATGCCTGTGTATGTATGCGAATTAAAAACTGGTTCTTCGGGAAATAGTTTTAAGCGATAAGATTGATTTTTATATTTCTAAATTTTTTTATAAATTCGTTTATTAAAAATCGAATATCTTTTTTTTAAATAAATATAATGTATTTTTTTATAATAAATAATTAGACTGTGAAATTTATTCAATCAATTCGTTCAATACTTATTAACGCTTATTAAAATTGAGAAATGGAATCTTCTTGTGAGTTCCGTACTCTCGGTCCAGAAGATGAATATTCGAGCAGAGTTGAAACATTTTTTCGTTCGGTTTTTTTTTTGTTATCGCCAGGCTAACAGACAGTCCTGCTTTATCTCTTTTTTGCATCTAGAGTTACAGCTTCCCTTGCTTCGGTACACGATTTTCATTTTCGCTGCCTATCTAGGGAATTTAACGACTTCGGGGAAAAAATCGTCACACGGTGTAACGATCGGAAACACATTAGTCACCGAGTTGAAAAATGATCTACACATTAGGGAACGAAATACGTACACCTGTTTCTAAACCTGTCTCTTTTTATTCGTGTACTTCATTTACTTTAAAAAGGCATATTTCGTTTCTTCGGTTTAAATGAAAATTAATACAGATAGTTCTCATACTCTAAATAGTGTTTTGAAAAACTTAACTCGCTTAAATTTTCAGTAATTATTATTACAACATTATACCTTCAAATATTAACACTAAAACTACCAAAGCGGTCAAAATGACCGGCTTATAATTTCTCGTAAAAATTCTATAAATTTACAAGGATGAAATCTGGGGAATTTATCGTGATTTTCTGTGAAACATATAGGTGAAGATTTATTCTGCTTACTTTATGTATTTTTTAGAATACCTATTTGTTGAGGAGGTTACGTGGAGGAGTGTGTAAATAATTATATTTAAGACACGGTGGAAGAAAAGTATATATATATTTAGGTAGTCTTAGGAGGATGTGTATAAGACGGGCGTACGGTTAGAACTAAAAACGGAGAAAAAAGTCAACGCGTACATTCATACCTGGGGTGTTCGCAGGCACCCCCAAACCCTAATCCATGGTCATACCCTAGAGTGAAGGCCACTAAGAGAAAGTCCGTTATTTTACTTTCAGGAATGTAGAGTTTATAGGAACTCATGCAACACATGGGTGTCTTCCTTTAACAAACCTGCATATAAAAAAAAAGGAAAAAAATAATTTAGCACGTTAAGGGTGTGTTTTCGAGATAGTATTTTTCTGCTGTAACTTCAAGGGCTGATTCCACCCTCTAAATTGGCGATTGGGCAGCTATAAAAAATACGCACCCCTTATTCTCACCTGCTTAACACATTGTACGCCGGTGGCATCCGAGACATTTAAAGTCTGAGCGCCGGCACCATGTCGACCGCCTAAAGCCTGGGCGCCGGCATGATTCGCTTGTTGACGACCAATCAATAGGTGATGAAGATATTTAAAATTTTTAAAATTAACGTAAAACACTAAATTTGGTCTGCATATTCGTCGGCGTAGTCACGACGAGAACAAACAAATCGCAAAAAAAAAAGAATGTTGCATTATCGCAGAGCCGGCGCTGAAACGATAGACCTCGAAACCCGCGTTTTCGCGGGGCCGGCGCTCAAGCGATAGACCTTGAAACCCGCGTTTTCGCGGGGCCGGCGCTCAAGCGATAAACTTCGAAACCCGCGTTTTCGCGGGGCCGGCGTACAATGTGTTAACACTTGGCATGCGGGTATACTTCGTCGCCAACTTACGCGTGCAGCGGCCGTTTTTTCGTGAATCGCGCGGAAGTTTGGTTATTCGGTAAAATCGCAGTAAATCGAAAACTATCTTTGTCAGAACGGCTCATTTTATCAATTTTCTAATCAATAATAAAAAACCAAGCGTCAAATTGACAAAACACGATTTGCACGTTTTGGAGCTAGGAATTCGATTGAAGAAGAAATAACTGAGCAAAAGACCGAGTAACTCAACAATCATAACTTGTGGGAAGAAAAAATGCAAAGCGTTGCCTGGCAACGCAAACAATCCGCATATAATGTCACGCATACATATAATTATATGTATTTAATAGATTCGTGGTGGATAGTCAGTATCCACCACTATTAACACCAGGTTTACGGGCATCGATTGGATCATTTTAACACTAGAACTACCAAAGCGGTCAAAATGACCGATTCGTAATTTTTTATAGAAATTTTGTAAATTAATCACGGTAGCTTAGGGGAGATTTTCCCTGATTTTCTGTTAAAAATATAAATAAAGCTTTGTCTCCCTTAATTTACGTATTTCTTTACATACTTTTCATTTTTATTTCTTCGGTAGAAATAAGTATACTTTAATCGTCGGTAGTTCTAGTGTTAATGGGTACATTGAAATACAAATTTTTTGTAATACCATTAGTTCAGTTTACTTCAAATTAATAGATTTCTATAAGCAGAGAGTTACTTCGTACATTTTTCTATATAAATTTCATTTTCAGTTTATACTTTCCGCACGCACGATTGCTAAACTTAAACACGAAATCTGAACCGTGTCAAATTGACGGGTTCCGTAAATCTAGTGTTAAGTACGTATTTTTACGTGACCTGCGCTCCAGTGACAAACTGCAAGAAACGTAAAAATACGTTGCCCGCGTGCCAAGTGTTAACATATCCAAGTTTCATAAAAATCGAAGACGGACAGTTCGATATGTTTCCTTGTTAGACATGTTCGTATTTCCAGCCTTCCTAGATCCGTGTAACCCCACAACGATTAACCCGCCATTTATCGATACGTCGGATACCACGTGACTAAACAGCAATGTAAACACCCGATCGAAGTATCTAGACGCGTTCGTTAGACGGTTATTCGGGGCTCAGAATTTCCGGGTCATTAACACTAGAACTACCGACGAATAAAGCATACTTATTTCTACCGAAAAAATTATAACGAAAGGTGTATAAAAAAATACGCAATGGGAGGGAAACAAAGCTTCGTCTACATTTTTAACAGAAAATCACGGAAAATTGCCTCTGAGATGCCATAGTAAATTAATAAAATTGCTGTAAAAAAGTATGAATGGGTCATTTTGACCACTTTGGTAGTTCTAGTGTTAACCGGGTCTCGGTTGTAAATTTCCAGCGATTCGCCCGATGTCGGTTAACCGAGAGCAGAGAAAAGGAGAGAATTTACGTTAAAACTGCTTCTTCGATTAACCGCATCTGTCCGGCGAAGAAACGGCCGTTACGAAACGACGAAACTGTACCGTTCTCTGTGATCTAGTATCTTTTTTTTTTTTCTTTCATTTTTTTTTTTTCATACAAAGGAACTTAGGTTAGGGTTCTGATAACTCGCGGTTTATCGATCGTACGTGAAACGGCTATTTTTAAAGCAACGTTATCTAACGACGACTAACGTTTACAGCTGCCCACGAAATGCTGCCGCTCTGTGCATACCACCGGTGTGCCCAGAAGAGATACCGGGGGACGATTAAAATTGCACCGTCGTTCTATGCTTCTCGAGTTCTTTCTTTTCATTTTTTTTTCTGTTTCTTTTTTTTTCTTCTTTTTTCTTTCTTTTTACTCCATGGTTGTATTTCTTAGTTCGCTCCGGGGGTTTTCAGACAATCCAAGATTCTTCTGAGTCTTCCGATTGGAATGTGTTGGAAAAGATGTTTTATCTTGGAGATTTTTGTGTCGATTAATGTGTGAAAAATTGTGAATATGCTTCTATATTATTATATATATATATATTTTTTTTACTTAGTTTTGAGAGAATTCGAGATTCTTCTGAGTCTTTTGATTGAAATCTGTTGGAAAAGATGCTTTATGTTGGAGATACGTTTTTGTGTCGATTAATGTGTGAAAAATTATGGATGTGCTTCTTTCTTAGTATTATAGGTTTTAAGGGATGTTTTATTTATTGTCGAAGGATATTATTGTATACTTGAAATTTAAAAAGGTATCGAGTTTATCTAATTTAAAACTTAACTCTCAAAACATTTCACACTGGCCCTAACAGCCAAACAATTGAATACAAAACTTGCCCTTCGAATAATTCAAAAATTTCATCCAATTTCAGTTTCCACATTTCTTTCACGCTCAGAAATTATTTCCATCCCAATTACGTTTAATATTTATAATTTTATTTTCTGCAAAAATTTTTAACTTTATAATCCCTAGCAAAATATTCTTTTATTTAAAAAAGTAGAAATCTCCAATTTTAAGACTCTTAAATTTCGTATCCTCGCAAAATTTAACCCTTTGCGGTCGAAAATCGGAATATTTCCGGCAAAGTAATTTTATTATCTATTATTATCGATGGTGAATACCAAGATGTACAAAATTTAAGTATTTCTTTCTAAAAAAAACCCATTAATATGAAATACCCCCTGTTCCAAAAATTCATCAAACATCTAATCTTAAAAACGTAATTATGGAATTGCAGAACAAATGATAGAGCTGAACACTGTTCAACCGCAAAGGGTTAAAATTCGAATACCGCACAAAAATCCTATCTCGATTATCAATGTATCAAAACCACCTAAAGTAATGTCTACGCTAAAATAATTAACCTCCAAACTAACGACCTCTCCCATCAGACCCAACTGCCTACGAAAAGCAGAAATCAAGAGGGTTCTCGGTCAGCGCTTTTTCCGCGCACAACAGTGTCTAGTCTCAGCCAAAGATCGTCCGACTAAAGGTAACTACGAAGTCTGCAAAGTGGCATTGTTAGTAGAGGAAAAGGAGCCCTCGGGTGTGCAGACGTGCTCCGAAAGAAGCACGAGCCTTAATGGCGGGTCCCAGTAGTAGTCAGCCGTTCCTCTTCGCTCGCTCATTGTCACTCGAAGCCTCGGTGCTCGTCCCTCGCCGCACTACCGAGCCCGAGACTAAAGGGCAAAGGAAAAAAAAAAGAAAAAAAAGAAAAAAAATAGAAGATACAGCGGAGAAGCTGGTCCAACGACGGCGACGATCACAGAGGCATAAGAAGAATGAAAGACAAGCGACTGTGCTAAGTACCGGCTCATTACTTAAATGGTCCGTGATAAGGGATCCGTGTAAACCGTAGCGCTGCTGGCGCGAACTTGCTGAAGACTTTTCGAACAGAGCCACTTTGAACGGAACGGGTACCACAGCCAACCCTTTTATAACACGGTTATAGCACGGTTAATCCTCCGTTACCCGCCGGTTCTGGCGATCGTGGCTGGCTCTATTTATTAACTACGTCCAGATACAAATGGGCGTTAACACGTAATAAATAAAGGTGCAGAAATATAAAAATGGCCCCACCGTGTCCGTCGGAAGAAATTTCATCATTGTGGTTGTCACGGTTCGATAATCCCGTGAACGCATTATTAAAAGCCATTCTAAATATTTTATGTAACGTTTCTACCGAACGCCTTGTCTGATCGCTGCTGCACCGAATACTGACCATAAAGGACTTCGGCGGAGGCATTTGACTCTGCTTATCTCAAGTGGGTAGGGGAAAGGTGGCGTGGCTTTAGACATCTTTCGAGCGCTGCGGTGTTAACTTTTCATCAACTTGCAATTTCAGTGAAAATTAAAATATATTCGTAAACTTGAAGATGGTTGAAATATTTTGAGGCCATGTCGAAATAAAAGGAACAAATAAAAGGTTATAAATAATTATTATGAAAAAACCTTGTACAGTATGAATTTTTCTTTTCGTAAATGTTTGATGCGCGCATTGTTAGAAAAATAATTCAACTTGCGAAGTTCCATTATGCATCGTACCATGCTTTGCATAATATCATTCCCCAATAGTAGATTAAAATGAGAAATTCATTTTTCATATTTCTTTTCGTTCGTATGCATATTATTTACGTTATTGTAAGTACGTAAATGAATCCGAGTAATAAAATAAAAAAATTAAGGTCGTTCAAAAGTATTAATGTGCAAGAATATATGTTTCGTACCTCAAAACTGAAAATAATCGAACGAAATAAAATGTCTGCCTGCACCTAAGACCGCGCAAAGAGTTAGATACACATTTTCCAAAAAGATCGAAACAGTAGAATGATTAAGCGAACACCATTTTCTATTTTATGGTGTAAATATTTTATTGTGTAAATATTGCCGCCGCTAATCTAAAGGCGATACGAAAAATGTGCGGCCGTCAAAGCATTAATCTGCAAGAATATATGTTTCGTACCTCAAAACTGAAAATAATGGAACAAAATAAAATGTGGAGTCTGCCTGCACATAAGACCGCGCAAAGAATTAGATACACATATTCCAAAAAGATCGAAACAGTAGAATGGTTAAGCGAAAACCATTTTCTATTTTATGGTGTAAATATTGCAGTCGCTAATCTAAAGGAGATGCGAAAAATGTGCGGCCGTCAAAGTGTTAATGTTCAAGAATATGTTTCGTATCTCAAATTCTAAAACAAATCTTACTCTTAATCGCTTATTAATTAATTTTTTGCAGTTAACGCTCATAGACCGGGAGTCTATTAACCTTTAAATTACAAAAATCTTACCAGTGAGAATTCTAAAACAAAACTGAAAATAATGGAACGAAATAAAATGACTGCCTGTCCATAAGACCGCGCAAACAGTTAGATACACACTTTCGAAATAGATCGAAACAGTAGAATGGTTAAGCGAAAACCATTTTCTATTTTATGCTGTAAATATTACCACCGCTAATCTAAAGGCGATACGAAAAATATGCGGCCGTCAAAGCATTAATGTGCAAGAATATATGTTTCGTACCTCAAAACTGAAAATAATCGAACGAAATAAAATGTCTGCCTGCACCTAAGACCGCGCAAAGAGTTAGATACACATTTTCCAAAAAGATCGAAACAGTAGAATGATTAAGCGAACACCATTTTCTATTTTATGGTGTAAATATTTTATTGTGTAAATATTGCCGCCGCTAATTTAAAGGCGATACGAAAAATGTGCGGCCGTCAAAGCATTAATGTGCAAGAATATATGTTTCGTACCTCAAAACTGAAAATAATGGAACGAAATAAAATGTGGAGTCTGCCTGCACATAAGACCGCGCAAAGAGTTAGATACACATTTTCCAAAAAGGTAGAAACAGTAGAATGGTTAAGCGAAAACCATTTTCTATTTTATGGTGTAAATATTGCAGTCGCTAATCTAAAGGCTATACGAAAAATGTGCGGCCGTCAAAGCATTAATGTGCAAGAATATATGTTTCGTACCTCAAAACTGAAAATAATCGAACGAAATAAAATGTCTGCCTGCACCTATGACCGCGCAAAGAGTTAGATACACATTTTCCAAATAGATCGAAACAGTAGAATGGTTAAGCGAAAACCATAGCCTAATCAGGCGAACGCGTTCCGTGTTACATCGATACAGTGTTCTGGAACCGTCGTGCTGTATTCCCGGCAAGACAGCGGCACGATACAACTTGGAATGATTCGTGAGGCTCGGCGATTCGATCTGTCATTGAAAAAGCCCATCGGTCGCGTAAGTCGCGTCGTTCGTTTTTCATCGACGGCCCCCGGTTTAACGTTACACGCGTGTCTGTTTTCTGTTCACGGCCACGGGCGGTTCTTCGTGCGTCAGAGCGGTCCGAGCTCACGCGCGCGCCCGTTCGTCTTCTCTCAAGAGGAAGAGAGAGAAAGAGAGGAGGAGAGTCTCTCGCGGCTGTTGGCATTCCACGCCTTCGAATCCACAGTCTGGAATTTTTTTTCCCGACACACGGGGCACCGGAGAAAGGGAATAAATTTGGCGGGCCGCGACTGCGCCTTAATATTCGAAGGAGGAAAGAGAAAGAGACAGAGGGAGTGGGATTCGCGTGTCTCTGGACGCTTGTAATTTATTTTTCGATTAATTCCCGATCACCAACCGATAGCTTTGATGTTTCCAGTTGATGATAAATTGGTCGAGTGGACGGAGAGGAGTTCCAGTGGAATTTGCGTGATTCATTCTTGTTTGGTTAGCTCGATGGGCAGTTTTGAGTTGCTTGGCGTGAATTATTAGATAAAAAATTATTGTTTCGAGTGGGCCACTTGCGGGAAAATTATATATAATGTATTAGTTACTCGTTTTGGATAATGTTCGGTAAATATATTTATATATGTATATATATTTTTTTTTTGTTCGCGTCGAAGCGAATTATCTGAGAGTTAATTTTGCAAAATTGTTTCCACGGCGTAAAAAATTTGTCGAGGATGGAATCGTTAGATTTGTACACAGTTTCTTTCAATTAAATCGTACACGTATTTTATTTTATTCTGGGTACGAATACGTAAGTACGTCGGCCGTGTTAATTGCGTTCGCTGAACACGTAATTCATTGCTTTCATTAATCACTTTTACCGAACGTGTACGAAGTGTTTATGACACTTGATATCGCATAAATATATTTTCAATATTCAATAATTAAAAAGATACTGTTAATGGAAGTTACCGACTTGAAAATAGAGTTAGTATAACGACCGCATGCGAATTTTTACATTAACGGGTTATGTTAGCTCTAATATGTTTATAGTAGCGTAAAAAGGTAGAAAAGAAAATCTGAAAAATTCCATTATACTTGATAAGATATTTCAGACAATTAATTTTTCGCGTAAAAATATTTTTATTCCATTTCGACACAAATACAAACTTAATTAGCTACTGAATCTTACAACCGAAAGAAAAAAAGTGTTTGAGCGAACATATTGATTCTCTGGTTGATGGTGTTTAGATATGCAGCGTGTAATTTGTAAGCTATTCGTTTTTTGCTACGTTTACATATGTAGCCATAATTGACGTCTCGAGAGTTCAGTGTATATCAAGGAGGAATAGGTGACCTCAAAATGCATGCGTTATGAATCGTTTCCGAGATGTAAAACTCTTCTTTTTTGAGAGATCAACACCTCGTGAAGTCAGATTTTATTTATAACTTAGTTGAGAATTTTGAATTATTTGTTCAAAGTGAGTCTGCAACCGGTTATACCGGAATTTATGTCAAAGATGATTTGCAGCAAAATTCATAAGAACAGACCTTAATGGACTGTTTAACATTTATTTTTGTATTTATACAAAACGTAGTTTTGTATAAAAAATTCTTTAAAATCAAATTTAGTTTTCCTTTGCATAAGGAATCACTTTTGGAAGTATTTTGTGTAATAAATTTATTTCAAAGAATTCTAACATGAAATCTACAAGAATACTGTTAGAAAAGAAAGAAAAAGAAAGTAGATAAATATTTTTTATACAGATATTACTTAGAATAAAATTTGATATAAAAACAAATATTCCTTAGAATAAAATTTATATAAAAACAAATATTTTTAAAAATGAAATTCATATAAAAACAAATATTCTTCGGAATAAAATTGATTTAAAAACAAATATTCCTTCGAATAAAATTTATATAAAAACAAATATTTTTAAAAATGAAATTCATATAAAAACAAATATTCTTCGGAATAAAATTGATTTAAAAACAAATATTCCTTCGAATAAAATTTATATAAAAACGAATATTCTTTAAAATCAAATTCATATAAAAACAAATATTCCTTAGAATAAAATTCGATATAAAAACAAATATTCTTTAAAATCAAATTTATATAAAAACAAATATTCTTTAAAATCAAATTTATATAAAAACAAATATTTTTAAAAATGAAATTCATATGAAAACAAATATTCTCTACAATAAAATTTATATAAAAACAAACGTTCTTTAAAATAATCTTTACGCGAGAACAAATATTCTTTGGAATAAAAAATACTTTTGAAAAATTAATCTTCTCACCCCACCTCGGTATACGTAACCTTTTAAGCCAATACAGCAGCGGCTTTACAAGGGATCCGTATTTCAACCTCGACCTGCCGATGTCACCGGTTTTATGGTGCCCCTCGTGGATGAAAAATTAACCAGCGATCGGGCTATTCCACGAAAGGACGAACAAGTGTAGGGAAACGGTCATGGAGTACTCGTAAAAGTGCACAATGGCTCGGTCGCAACAAGCCAGGAAGAGGAACAGGTGTGACTCGGTCGTAACGGTCGTCATGGTCCCTTCCGAGCAACCCGTGGCCACCCTTCAGTTTCGGCGTCATTAAACCACTTCCCCTTTCTTCTTGGTTCATTTAGAAACGAAGGAAATTCCGTAGGCTGGCTGTTCTTACCAGCTGCCACTTTTTTTTTTTCTTTGTTTAAATGGCTTGAGACATTTTTGGAAAATTTGTGACATTTTATTGCTCTGTGGAGATTCACAGGTGAATGAAAGTGTTTATTCATTAACACTAGATTTACGGGGATTAATTGGACCATTTTTACGGGTATGATAAACTGCACTTTTTTTGTAACAGCATCAGTTCATTTTATTTGAAATTAATAGATTTTTATTCGCACAGATTTAGTTAGTACGTTCCTTGCGTTTAAGTTCTATTTTAAGCGTGCACTTTCCACACGGATAATAATTGCACTTCAGCGTGAAATTAGAAATCCGTCAAACTGACGGGTTCCGTAAATCTAGTGTTAACGGTAAAACTAGCGATTAAAATATAATTATTTGCACTAAAGTAATCAGGAGAATAAATATTTGGAAAAATACATAATGGAATAGAAACGAAAACTTAACCATATATTTTAACACTAGATTCACGGAATCCGTCAATTTGACGCAATTCAGATTTCGTGCTCAAGTTTAACAATCATGCGTGCGGGAAATGTAAGCTCAAAATGAAATCTATGTAGAAAAATGTAGTAAATAAATCTGTGCTTATGAAAATGTATTAATTTGAAGTAAACTGAGCAATGATATTACAAAAAATTTGTGTTTTAATGTAGCCATCGAAATGATCCAATCGATGCTCGTAAACCTAGTATTAAAGAGAATCACAGAAAATACTATAAAATACACAATTAGGAATTTATAGAATTTTTATGAAAAATTACGAATCGGTTATTTAATCGCTTTGGTAGTTCTAGTGTCGATAAGTTTTTTTTGTTAACACTAGAACTACCGAACAAGTCAAAATGACTTGTTCATAATTTCTTATAGAAATTTTAGAAATTTACAATAATGAATTTTTGAGGATTTTCCGCAATTTTTTGTAAAAGATATGCATAAAGAATTGTTACCTTTATTATAGGTATTTTTCGAAATACCTATCATTTTGATTGCTTTGGTACAAATAACTCTACTTTAATCGTCGGTAGTTCTAGTGTTAATCAGTTTAATCTTTGCTGGAAGCGTTTCCGAAGCGATAGTAAAATAACCGAAGGTTACCTTGTTAACGATACAGCTGATCAGAAAAGATCCGGCCATTTTAGGTATTAATGTTATTTGTTTGAAATATAACCTATTTTTCCTACATATTATATTTTATTTTAAAAACTATTATATATTATTGTAAAATAAACAACTTCTAAGTGCTTGTTAAAAAACAGATTTTAATTTACATAATTATTAATTTAATAATTATTAATTATTAATATAGATAATTTATATAATTATTAATTTTTGTAATAACATTAGTTCATTTTATTTGAAATTAATAGATTTTTATTAATTTTAGTTTTTTATTTTCTAACCTACAATTGTACACAGAATTTGTTTATTACCTAAGATGGCCGAACATTTTTGTAACCAAATGTATAAAATAGGATTTAGTTCAGAAGTATTATTATCCACAAAATGGATAGATCTTTGAAAAATCATTTTTCCCGTTATTATTGCGCACAGTCTATTTTTACAAAGTAATCCACTTTTTTTCTTTTTTTTTTTTATGGAATTGAAGTGTAAAGTCTAAACTGGTATGTAGGCCGTATTTTTTTGGATCGAGTATTAACAAGTGTTCTTCCTATACGTGTCTTCATATATCACGAGGTTCGGCCTACACGTGTCCGAGGATGTAATGCAACAAGCAATTCGGCTTGGGTTGTAAATCTTTCATTTTTAGCGCGGTGCGACTCTTACATTCTTCTTGCGTGGTTCGCGAACTTGTTTACGCGTGGATAGAGTCAGATGTAGGTGTCATAGTTTCGTAATTTTCCTTAATTTTTTTCTAAGAAAAAGTGAAAGACAACACTTGCATTAAATCTTCGTTGAATGGAGAATTATTCGTCATAAGAAGTTGAGCAATATCATAAAAAAAATTATATTTTGTTACCTGTATTTATTCTCGAGTTATCAAACCAAGGATTAAAATATACTTACTTGTAGCAGAGAAATTAAAATGAATGGTGTGTACAAAAATATATAATGCAAGGCAGACAAATTTTATCTGCATTGTTTTTTACAAAAAATTATTTTTTTTACTTTAATTTGTAAATTTATAAAATTCCTATACAAAATTATGAATTGCTTAGTTTTACCACTTTGGTAGTTTTAGTGTTAATATCTTTAGGTCTTCCAATTTTGAGAAACAATTACACCCCTGAAACATGTTTTTCTCTGATAAAAAAGAAAGAAAAAACTTGTTTTATAGAATTACTGTGAAAACTTTAAATGCTGTTTTGGAAAGGAAAAAAAATTATAAATGTTTATAATTTATTTACTTGACTGATCTGCTTTGTTGAGAAATTGAAAAATTAAAGACTACTATTTTTTAACCCTTCGCGTCGCTATGGCGACACGTGTAATATTCTTTAAAGGTTATATTTTAAATTAAATTTTATATTTTCGTCGATTCGATTTTTTTTTATTTTAAAACTAAACAAATTAACCCTCTATAGCCCGAGTTTTGTCTGTTTATCGAAGAAAAAATTACGATTGATTACAGTTTTTCACTTTGATTTGAAAATGTTTTAATTAATAATTACCGTAGACGGATTACTAGAGTAATACAGTAATCAAATTTAATAGCGCAGTGATAACTGAAGAAAATTAATTTTTTAAAATACAGATACATCAGTTTGTAACTTTTATAGAAGGTTAATCCCATAAATAGAAAATAAAAAATTTTATAATTTTCGTTTCTTTCCAGAAGAATGTTTTAAATTTTCACAATAGTCCTGCGAAACTTAAAAAAAATTTAGGAGCGCAAAAGATTAATTTTCCAACCGTGATCAAAGTTTTAATAAAACTCCAACGTGCCTCAGTTGGTTGATGCTACCTTTGCGAGCCTTCGGCTCGATTTCATAATATAACCTCTCCAATGGTACGATCGCAACAGCTGTTACGAAGAGCGTCATCGGAAGAGCCAAGAAGGAGCATGCGTATGATCCATCATCCACAGTAGTCGGCATGGTCCACGCGCATGATCCATCACCCGAACCTAACCGTTTTACGATCCTAACCGTGGAAATGCCGATTTGCGATGCTATTCTCGAGCGCGAGTGCCCGTTCGCTTAGGAACATCATCGAGAAACGTTTCCATCGTTTATAAGGAACTTTGTTTTTTCTGCTGTCACAGGGAGCGTATAGAATGCAATGTTTCTGGCCAATTCGTTGCATTATCGTTTGTCCAGCCCAGTGGTTCCCAAACTTTTTTATTCACGGCACGCTTTAAAAGTAAAAATATTTTTCCGCGCCTTGTGTAACAATTCTAGTTCTTAGAAACTAGTTTTTTAGTGATTTGTAGTTGACATGAATTTTCTTGTGAGTTTCTCTTTCCATTTTTCACATTTTTAAATATCTTTCGTGGTTACATGTAACCTAGTTATGTATATTGTATCGAAAGGTCTGTAAATTCCTTTAAAGAATGATTCCTGATATGATTTCAAGCAACTTTTTCCTTTATAAAAATGTCAAATTCGATTTCGTTGACGAGTTATTAACGAAAAACGCTGACCAATCACAGAGCGAGTAAGGTAACTGGCCGCCAGTTGGAGCGTTGACTCTGTGTCGCGCTTGTGTCGCAACGAGCAACTCGGAGTGTATCCAAGCAACTATTGGCGAGTGTCGAAACTCAATTTTTTCTACGCGAATAACAATTGATTAGTTTATTCGATGTAACTTTCGTTCGATACTCGTTAACGGTTGCTTCGATGCATTCTGAATCATTCGTTGAGACACATGTACGACAGAGGGTATATTGAACTGTGCTTTTTTTTGTAATAACATTAGTTCATTTTATTAGATTTAGTTAATACGTTTCTTGCATTTAAATTCTATTTCGAGTGTACATTTTCTACACAGATAATGATTGCGCTTCAGCATGAAATCAGAAATCCGTCAAATTGACGGGTTCCGTAAATCTAGTGTTAATTTCTTCCTTTTAAATAGAGGTAGAAATTAGGAGAGATATTTTTAATACTGTAAGTTCGGTTTTAAAAAAAAGCATACTCATTGAAACTGCCATATTTTCGTAATTTTCACAAATTTGTTATATTTTTTGTACTTGCTATTAGAAGAATATATTTTTAAATGTTAATAGCGAGTACGAAAGACTAGAGGTTTTGCAAACTAGGGGAAAAGGAGATTGGTATCTTTATGGTATTTTGATGGTATTTTGATGGTGGTTCGATTTGTCGATAATATCGGCGAGCTGTCGGTAATTCGATAAAGATTGGTTGACTTTAGAAAGGGCGCTTTCTCGATGGTGGTCGATGAATGTGATAAATTGCAAAGTATTAACGCTTTCATATTCGATGCATTTCTCCATGAATTCATATTTTTCTCCGAATTCAATATTTTCATTCCACAGATTCCATAATAAATACTGACATTCGGTTAACCTTCGTTACAGGTATGGAATTAAATAACTTACCGGTTTCTTTACAAGTCACTCGTAAATAATAGATAATTAGACTGGACGTCGATAAATAATCCGGTGAATATATTTATTGTGATACATCGTTTCGCGTACATACGATTTATAAGCATTTGCATAATCCAGTTCGAATTGATCGTTCGCACCATTTAACGATAATTCACACGATTTGCATAATCTGGATGGCTTTTCAAGGATATTGTCGCACTCTTACTTCTTTCTTTTTATAATCATAAATTTCAGAGAAAGAAAACCCGAATCAATATTTAACTTTAACCTAAACTCTTTTTTGCAATTCCTTTTTACAATCACGAAATTTCAATACAGAAAAAATTGTAACCTACACCTAACCCTAACCTAAAGTCCTTTACTATTTTTTCATTTTTTTTTTTTTACATTTACAAATTTCAATACAGAAAAATTGTAATCTATATTTAACCCTAACCCAAAGTCTTTTACTATTTTTTCATTTTTTTTTTTTTTACAATCACAAAATTTCAATAAAGAAAAATTGTAACCTACACCTAACCCTAACCTAAAGTCCTTTACTATTTTCTTTCTTTTTTTTTTTACATTCACAGATTTCAGTAAAGAAAAATTGTAACCTATATTTAACCCTAATCTAAAGTCCTTTACTATTTCTTCATTTTTTTTTTTACATTCACAAATTTCAATACAGAAAAATTGTAATCTATATTTAACCCTAACCCAAAGTCTTTTACTATTTTTTATTTTTTTTTTTTTTTTTACAATCACAAAATTTCAGTAAAGAAAAATTGTAACTTATATTTAACCCTAATCTAAAGTCCTTTACTATTTCTTTATTCTTTTTTCTTACATTCACAAATTTCAATAAAGAAAAATTGTAACTTATACTTAACCCTAATTTAAAGGCCTTTACTATTTTTTTTTCGTTTTTTTTTTTATATTTACAGATTTCAATAAAAAAAAATTGTTACCTATACCTTACCCTAACTTAAAGTCCTTTACTATTTTTTTTCTTTATAATCAAAAATTTCGAATAAGGAAAAATTATTAGATTAAAATTATACGTATGATTATCGCTTTGATTTATGTCTGGTGTTATTAACTCTTTGTACTCGAGAGATGACTATCAGTCACGACTTGAATTAATGCAGCAACTCCTTTGAATAACGACAACGCATATAAATGTTTTATTTCAATATTTCGTGTATTTTTACATCATGCAAGACCTAATATCGAATATTAAACTTTGTAATTTTGCTTCGTGCGATATTTTACAAATCGCTCGTCAAAATCCATGTTCGATTTCTTAGAAGTGTCGCAAAAGAAATATTTGCACAGACAAAATCGTTTGAACAATCCATAATCGACGGATTCAAGGTTCGGTAGTCTCGATGGGGATCGGAGTTTCTTTTACAAATTTCTATCGTTTCTGTGGTATCGATTTTGTCTCGATTGACTTCCTGTTTGGTTCACGTTTATTTATTTTTCTTTTTTCTTTCCTTTCTTCGGCGTCTAACGATTCTTTCGGAAATCGATGCGGTTCGTATCGAGGCGAACGCTTCCGATGCGGAAATTGAAAGTACGCCATCGAAGCACGTGGCTTCTGGCCGGAAGTGCAACCACGCAAACACGGATAGATCGCATTACCGTTCTTCGGAAAGACGACGAATACACACGGCAGAATTCGTGGAGCGTACTAATTCGCTGTGAAGAAATCTAAATCAAACCCGTTCGATCGGAGAAATGTAGGTTCGGAAGCGGATTCGATCTCTTTCCGGAAGCTGATTTTATAGGTAACTCTTTGTGAGAAAACGGAACGTAATTACATTGGAAAATGAATTACTCTGTTAGATCGTGGGAGAAAAAAATTATAAAATAAATTAATACAATATTAATTGTGTATTATTATTAATATTAACACTTAACCGTTCGGCTCTTTCAGAGCACAATATAAGTATTATATAATTAATATATTATTTGTATATTAATTATATAATATTTTGTATGATAACTAAATTAATAAAATCATGGCTAGCGAACTTAAAACTTGAGATTGGAAAACTAAATTCACTGCTTAATTAAGTAATTATAAACTTAATGGTTTGAAAGAAGAAGCAAGTACCCGGTCATTGAAATTTAGGTTAGAAATTTTAATTAAAACTTTTTCCACCGTGTGCTTTACTTTTCGTGCGCTGACATTTAATTATAATTTCCAACGAGTCTATTGAACGGAAAAGGAAGCTGGAAGGTTTACAAAGGCATTGAATCTTTGAATTGGATCATTGAATAGAGATTCCTAGTTGATCTTAGGCGTCTCGTTTCCTGCAGCTCGCATTGAGTTTCGATTGGGCGTTGCTCGTGGGCTTGTCGCTGTGCAGCAAACCGTTTCGCAACGGGTTGCGTGCATTTCCTCTAACTGCGGCTCCATCACGATACTCTGTTCAAATAAAACGCGACAGGGGAATATGGAATATTCATCACAATTTGCTGTCTCGTCAACGTGAATATGTACAATTTCAAAGACAATTTTGCATGATTGCATTGTGATAAAAAAAAGTAATATTACTTGTTACACATAGTCGTTACATTGTAAAGATAGTTTAGTTTGGTTAAATAAAATTTACAATCTGTTTTCGATT
Organism: Ctenoplectra terminalis; assembly: GCA_019453375.1. Lineage (NCBI taxonomy): Eukaryota > Metazoa > Arthropoda > Insecta > Hymenoptera > Apidae > Ctenoplectra > Ctenoplectra terminalis. The sequence goes on from SMSQ01025713.1 coordinate 30,562, forward strand.
TTTTTTTTT
>SMSQ01025714.1:9032-84728 GCA_019453375.1 Ctenoplectra terminalis
CGTAACGCTCGTGGCGGCAAGTATCTCGCTTACGAAATAATTCGCGAAGTATAGGATACGATAAAATTACATGTTTTAATATTATATAGACCCTATATTAACAATTTCTGTACACAAAATGAAAAAAATATTTTTATCAACGGTAGGATCAATATTTTTATATAAAATTTAATAATATTAACAGGTACAAACTCCTTTACTTCTCTTTTGCCCTCTCCCTTCTATCTCACACGCTCTCTCTGTTTTTGTCCCAACGCACACACATAAAAAATTATATATAATATTTGGCGCGAGATTTTGCTGATTTTTTACTCGTTTCAATTTTTCTAATAGTAAATCGTGAAGATAAAGAAATGTATACAAACAATCAGTTAATATGAATAGGTGACATCCGTTTAATAAATAAATTATGACTGGTTTATCTCATGTACAGCGTGTTAAAATGCTGTACAAAACGATTTTAAGGTTACATCGTGGTTTACCAGCTGAAATTCAAGCCTTAGGAACTAGTTATGTTCGAGACGAGTTTAAAAGACACAAAAATTGCGACGAAGCTACAGCAATTATATTTTTAAACGAATGGATAGTAAGTAATATTAAACATTTTAATTTAATATTCTCTTAACATAAATAGGTTATCTTTTATCCTGTTTACGTTAATGCTTGATTTTTAATAGCTTAAATAAAACTATTTTATTTTGTAGGAATATGCTTTGATGCTTACTAAACAACTTGGATTAAAAGGACCGCTTACAGCGAAGCCATTAGGTCAAAATTTATCCGAAGAAGATTTTAACAAATTTAGAGACGAACAAATGTATCAGCTGTACGAATTAATGACTGCAGCAACTGGTAAAACCAATAAGGATGAAAATGATACATAGTCCAATCTTTTTAAAATGTTAATATTTATCGTATCGTACAGTTCCTAACACGTATAATATTATGACACCTCTCGTTAGTATAATTTATAAATTTAATTGTTATAATTTTTATGTATATAAACTGTCTGTAACAATTTAAATTTCAACAGAAAACACTAGAACAATATTCTTTAGCAGTAGTATTTGATAAACTTGTACCTAAGCATTATTAATTTATGAATCTGATATACTGACATGTATTTAGTGTTATAATAAATAAATCGTGCTGAAAATAATTGTGCTCACGTGTAGCACCAATATTTTAATACGTAAAAAAAGAATTCTTGAACACATTCTCAAAAGTACGCTTTTAAATTATTTTATAAATTTACGAAATATTTCAAATTTTTCAATTAGTAATTTTTCGAAAACAGAAAGATATCGATAATCGTTCACTTATTTTGTTATTCAAGATTATTATTTTCATCAGATCGTACAAATTGTATACGTGTGTGTTTAGTTAGGTTATAAAAAAGATTTGTGGATTCATAACCTTGTAGATCATTTTTTATTTGAAAATTTTGTAAGTTTATAAATATTTGTATAAAATAAAAAAACATTAATTAACAAAAAATGNAATTCTAGAACACATTCTCAAAAGTACGCTTTTAAATTATTTTATAAATTTACGAAATATTTCAAATTTTTCAATTAGTAATTTTTCGAAAACAGAAAGATATCGATAATCGTTCACTTATTTTGTTATTCAAGATTATTATTTTCATCAGATCGTACAAATTGTATACGTGTGTGTTTAGTTAGGTTATAAAAAAGATTTGTGGATTCATAACCTTGTAGATCATTTTTTATTTGAAAATTTTGTAAGTTTATAAATATTTGTATAAAATAAAAAAACATTAATTAACAAAAAATGAAAGCTTGGAAAGAATCTGCTAGTTTAATATTAGCAGCTCGTCATGCACAAAAATGTACTCGTTTGCCGTCTACAAATGTAAGTCGTTTTATATTTTTTAGTAATAAATTTATGACAAAATATTTTAGTTGTTTATTGTCATTGTAGAAAAAAAAAAGCAAAATAATTAAATATAACCAAACTTAATACTACGATTGCAACATCGATAATCGAATTGTACTCTGAACATTAAATACGCGCGAAAATTGAAATTGTCCTAGAATTATGCTTGTCGGAAATGCAAATACTAAACACTAATTAGAAGTTTGGCAAATAATTTCCAGTTTCAGTATAATTACAATCTGTTATGCATGAAACGTCATCAAAACTCGAAATTTATGCCGAGTGCGTATGTGTTTCCTGGAGGAGTCATACATCCGTCCGATGCTGATTTAAAATGGCATGATCTTTTCTCTGCTTTCGGTTTTGATGCAAATAGTTTCACGTCTTTGAGACCAAACACTTCTGTTCGTCCTCAAATTTTCAAATTCAGACCGAACGAATTACCAAGAGAAATTTCATTACGCATTACTGCAATTCGTGAGACTTTCGAGGAATGCGGTGTTCTTATTTGCAAACAATCACGAGAAGATACTACTAATTTTGGTTGGGCACAATATGTAAAAAGTAATTTAACCGATACTTTAAAGTTTTTTCTTTTTTATTATAAAAATAATATTTGATTCGTTAAAATTAATAAAATAAGATGCTTCTCCATTGTTTAGTTTCTGAAAATGAATTACACAATTGGCAAACCAGGGTGCATAACGATGCCAGAGAATTTTATACATTATGTGAAAATTTCAACTGTTATCCAGACTTATGGTCTCTTTATGAATGGAGCAATTGGTTAACACCAACTTATTTTATTGGAAGACGTTATGATACTGTTTTTTATTTGGCTTGTGTATCAGCTACTCCTCAAACCATTTGTGAGATTACAGAAATGGAAGATTTGAAAGTAAGATCGTCTTAATATGTAATACGTTAATAAGATGATACATGTATATTATTAATATATCTTTTACAATTTAGTGGGATATACCTGGAAACTTTTTATTTTCATCTCCGGATGTTGTACTGCCACCGCCGCAACATTATGAAATTGCAAGAATAGCAAAATTCGAAAGTGTAGATAATTTACTAGATTTCGCAATTGATCGTAGTAAAATGGGGGTGCTCTTAAATCTGCCAGTATGTAAAACGAACTTAAGAGATCTGTTCTAATATTAAATCAGTAATTGTAACAATATATATATTATTAGGTAAAGGTAGAGTTGCAGGATGGAAAGGTGCACGTTTTACCAGGGGATTCAATGTACCCTAAACAAGTTAATTTGCTTGAAAAACAAATTATTGACAGATCCGATATCACTATCCGTGATTTTCGAGATATATCTCACGTAAAAAATCGGATGGAATTTTTCAATCTCCAAGTGAAGGAACTTTATGTTCAAAATTTCGATAGCACCGATGGCCATTTAGCTCCTCTTCGATTAAAAAATATTTCTATTGCAACGATACATAAGAATTCTAAACTCTAATAGTTTTATTTAACGATGTACAGTATGCCTTCTAATTCGTAACCTTATTGTACGTTATATTGTGATTGAGAGTATATTTTACTGTATCTAGATACGGGAGATTATATACTAATTTTTAATAAATATATATTGATATCTTTTATAACTTTTTGCCCCCAATTTATGAAGTTTGTAAAGTATTGTATTAGTTAGTATCATATAACAGTTCTTTTGAAAATGTAGCGGGAAAAAAACGCGGGAAGCATAGGAATGTAATAATGGCTGCTTAAGTGCCTTGTGAAAAGTTAAAGTTTTAAACTTCAAGATATATGGAGAATGAATGCATGCAGTAAATAAAATATAATTAAGTATGTATATCTTTATTTTTTAATGAATTTTGTTAATCGTAATTATTATATGACATTATTATTATATGATTTTATGCAGTAAATAATAGGGTATGTTTGTTTTCAGAAATGGAATACACTAAAAGACGACGGTATACGATTAATGTTAAAACTACTGACCTTCATGATATTTATCCATATGATTTGCAAATGTATGATTTTCCCCCACAAGGGGAAATGGCACTAGTAGAATTTAAACAATTAGGTATGGAAAGATTAAAAGGTGAGTATTATGGAAAATTATGATTAAGTTGTCATTTAATAATTGCTTCTTTGTTTATGTGTGTGATTATTAGTTTATGTTATCCGATAGGTTTAACTGTATAAATACATAATTTTTTGTAGTTTTACAACACGTTGAAAGCCATGCAATAAGAACAGATTTAAAAACATTGGAAGAACGCAAGCAAAGTTTAAGCACAGCTTTAGGAAAAGATGGGCTTAAGTATTTTGCACATCTTTTGTATGGAAAGGGATGCAAGTCATCCACAGAAATGGATTTACAATATAGAAGAAAGGATCACATATCACATTATATACTGAGACTATCATGTTGTCGCGATTCAGACCGTCAGATGTGGTTTATTAACCAAGAAGTAGAGTTATTTAAACTAAGATTTAGCTCATTGGACAAAGAAGGTGTAGAAAAATTACTAAGTTTGCATAAGATTGATTGTCAACAAGTAAGGAATAAAATCAATGAAACTATACGAATCGACTACTCGTTGAATTTATAATTGTTTTCTTTATTATTGCTGTTTTTCTAAGATTACACAAGAAGAAAAAGATGAAGTTAGGGAGGAACTTCGTTCATCCACATCAAAGGTTACAAATGTTGATACGATAGATTTTTATAAAGTACCTTTTCAAAAGGTTGCCGATTTAGTTAAATCACGTAGAATTTATCTTACCCAGGGAATGGCATATATACCATATACAGATTTGGTGTCTTTGTTTGTTTCTTATTTCAGGAAAAATTTACTCGATGCCATGCCAGTAGGTTTTCCTTTGTTATTACACCGATTAACTGAGCGCTGTTTAAATTGTTATTAATTTGATCGTGCTTTTGTTACATAGCATACAAGATGGTGTCTTTCTAATATATGTGACGATGAAAGATTAGCAACTTATTTTGGCTCTTTAAATCGTACTACTTCTACCGCAACACACGTGGTCTGGGCCACTGCTACTACACCAATAGATAAATTAGACGAGGTAAATAATTTATTTTTCACAAATTTGCTTTTGTATGATATTGTCTAATTTTTAGTTGTCAAAAACATCATATCCATTGTGTATGAGAGTACTACACGAAGCTCTTAAAACTCACCATCATCTTAGAAATAGTGGACGTATTCAGTATGGTTTATTTATAAAAGGCATAGGGGTGACATTGGAAGATGCTTTGCACTTCTGGAAAACAGAGTTCTCAAAGAAAATAGATCCAGACAAATTTGATAAACAATATGCTTATACCATAAGGCATACTTTTGGCAAAGAAGGCAAACAGACAAATTACACCCCTCTTGGATGTGTAAAAATTATGTCTTCTGCTGTAGGGTCAGGAGAATACCATGGTTGTCCATACAAACACATGGATTACGCATCGTTGAAACAGAAATTATTTAATTATGGCATACCTGCAGCTAGTAAGAATATTTTTTTTTTATTCTTAAACTGTAAAGAGTGATATCTACAGTTTTATATACTTCAGGTGTTAGTGAAATAGCTGACCTAGCCAAAGAGGGGAATTATCTTATAGCTTGTACAACATATTTTAAGGTTTTACATAATCGTTTGCCAGATAAAGCTATTGTTCATCCAAATGTATATTATGCCGAAAGTCGAGCCATATTAGCGAAAGACAATGTAACAGGTATAATAATGTTTCATATTAAAAAGATACATGAATTGTCTTAGCAAATAGACTTACCCTTTTTTTAAATTTATTACAGAACCGGAAAACAAAGAAAGACTTTCACAAAATGCAAGATTTAGTGACAGAGTAGGCACACCCAAAAGAATCGATAGAGATATTAGTACACCTTTAAGGAATACCGCTGCATCTTCGAGGAGCGTAGACAGACTTTCTACGCCATCGAGAAAAACAACGCTCGAAAGAGCGAGCATGACTCCGGTTAGAGTCGTTAAAGCAACACCAAAAAGAATAGAAACCGATCTTAACGCTGATGAAATCGCTGAATTAATAAGTGAGGACATGTGGAATGATGCGTAAAAAATTTATTTGCAAAATTTTGTATCCTATTTTTACCGTAAAATAAATAATATTTTTATAACTTGACTAATTCATATTAATTATTTTCTAAACGGTATTACATTATACATAACTGTTGACCTCTTTTAACGATCGTTTGCTTGAAAAATTTTTCTTTACGTCGCGCACCATGGATTCCACAAGTTTTTCTAAATTAAACTTATGTTTCCATCCCCAATCGCGACGCGCCTCGCTGTCATCAAAAACTTGTGGCCAACTTTCAGCTGAAATTTAATAGTACGATATTTTTTAAGTATTTTACCGATCGATATTAATGTACAAATATTTATAATTTATACCAACCAATATATTGCCTTCCATCGGGCTTATACGAAATCTTTATATCAGGAATGTGTTTTTTAAGTTCACTGAATAATTCTTCCGGTGTAAAACTCATAGCAGTAACATTGTACACTCTTCTTTGCAATTGTTCGTTTGGTGTGTTTAAAAATTGAAAAAGTGCTGACAGACAATCCTCTATATACATCATTGGTAATCTCGTATGAGGTTCTAAATAACACTCATATTTTTTAGTAACTAATCCTTCGTGGAAAACTGCAACTGCATAGTCTACAGAAAAGAAATGTACAGTCACAGAATTCAAATATTAATTATATCAGGAATATTATTTTGTACGCAGCATTGCTGTTATTTCAAGATTTACGCATCAAGGGGTAAGGGAAACGCAAGAAGCGATCTCACGGTTTATGATCAAGAGACGCTCAACAATTTACTAATACTATTGTCCTTGAAGAACGATGGACTGCACTATTATGCAGTTATTCTAATCATGATCAGAACGTGCTCCACTTTTTGGTGGATGAAAATATTTTTACAATAAAATTCTATTTATTGCCATCTAGTGATAGTAAGCGGTGCAAAAAATAATAAAAAAAAGTAAAGAATAAAAAATGTAATAAAAAACAGTAACAAATATACCTGTGGTACCACCACCTGGTGGATCACTGCTGATAACTCCTGGAAATCGAAGACATCGGAAGTCAAGACCGAATCTGTGATGATAATATTCACCTAATAATTCAGCATGGACTTTACTAACGCCGTAAATTGTTCGTGGACGTTGAATGGTTACATTTGGGGTAGGATTCCGTGGTGAATCTGGACCAAACGCTCCGATCGTAGATGGAATAAATATCCTTAATTTGTACTGCTTTGCCAGTTCAATAACATTATGCATTCCTAACATAAAACTTTAATTTTTGATAGATCCTTTTTGGATTATCTTTTATAGAATGTTTAAGTTTCTTTGAACAATAATTGTGCTTGTTTCATTTCTCAAAGCATCTCTTCAAAGGTATCTAAGAGAGCTACTTTCTCTAACGTACTTTCTTTTATGAGTACGGTAACAATATAATTATCATTGCAACAACAGATTCACTTTGTACGACATTCCATTTTATTCCAATGTTGTCTAAACTATTTTAAAACTTAAAAAAAAAAAACATTTCACCTTCGATGTTAACTCTCACAGCCAGAGGAACGTTTTGTTCTCCCACGGCGCTAAGAAGGGCACTAAAATGAATCAACCAATCAATTCTGTAATTTACTACAATTTTTTGAAGCCCTTTGAAATCAAGAATATCGGCAAAGATGAAAGGTCCGTTCGATAAACTTTCTTCCGTTGGTTTGATTATATCTGATAATATTACGTTTTCTTTCCCATAATTTTTACGAAGTAGCTTCGCACATTCGGTACCCAATTGTCCGAGACCACCTTATAAAAACGCACAGACAATAGATTAGTATAATATAAATATAGTCTAAATATTTAATAGATTTTCATTAATAATGTACAGTAAGAACACGTGTAATTTTTTTAAACATGGAATAAGTAAACAATGAATATTAATTAATTGTTATTTAATTGACTGTTTTATTCTTAAATTGCAGTCACTTGATAACTAGTTTTTCAACATGATACACACCTGTAATGAGTATTTTTGGCGATCCTTCGGTAGTATTAGATCTGTTAATTTCAATTTCTTTAACTCCCTGCGAATGTTGATTTTTTATAGTGTGATAGTTTCTTAAAAGCTTTGTTGAAAACCGTTGAGAAACTTTTAAAAAATTTTTGGACCACATGTTTTAAGATTCCGATATTTAACAAACAAAGAAAAGTGGAGGAAAAATACTTCAATTACAATAAAATCGTTAATTAAAAAACTTTAAGGCATTTAGGAAAAAAAAAATGTTTTCGAAGATAATATAATGTTCACAGATGTACGAAAAATTGAGAAGATCTTTCTCGTCTTGACGTCGATAAACAACTGTCGTAGACTCGCATAATTATACGATATTATACCACGGTTGATTCTGCAAACCAGTTACAACACAGATTTCTTCTTTGGCTTGTGTTTGTGCGTTAATAAATGCAGGACCTTCAGGTTAATGATAAATCTGCCTGAAGGAAACACTTGTACGTCCGCGTAATGTTTAATAAACATTGATAATAAATTTTGTCGATCACAAATTAAAGAGACACTTATTCTGAATATTTTATTTAAATATTTCTAACACTTTAAGGTTCTACATTTTAAATATAAAGGAATTCCCAAGTTTTGTATTTTTATTAATTTCCAAATATCAAAGATTTAAATGGTACTTCGGACGAACTGTAAATATTTTAATACCGGTTAGCTTGGAAGGAATGGAAAATTTTTCGACAGCAATCTAAACTAACGTATGTTCTCAACATCTCGAATAGAACGGATAAAGGAAGACGGAACTCGTATCATCTGGACTGGAACATATTTAACTGCACGTTCTTAAGAAAATCATGGAAATCGTGTCTTCTGTCGATGTAAATAAAAAAAATGTTCAACATTGGTATAAATAAAATTTTTTTATAATGAAATGACAATAAAATGAAGTAACAGGAAGACACTGATTTCTTGGAAGTTTCATTTTTACAGTATCCCTTCAATAGCCGATGAAATATCAGCCCCGATTGAAGGTCTATTGTAGTTCTTTTAAAATCCTTGGATAGTTTTGATATCCAATGTGACTTTAAGACAGAGAATATTAAATTAAAAATTTGTCACTGTCACCAATTTACTAGAATCTAAAGATTTGGTGGAAAGGGAAGAATTTCCTGGAAGCGTGCCTTCACGGTGGTTGGACACAGCACTTCGCAATTCTCTTTTCGTCCCGCTCGCCATCACCCACGCCACAGTCATCTTCTCCCCTCGACTTTGTGCATCAGCACGCTTTGCACAAAACTTCTTGGTGTAGTTAGTTCGTACCTGTTCGTAACAAGAGTATCTACTCTTGCTTTTCGGAACAACGTTCGAAACGCGACGTGTTACCATCTTGATTTGTGAGCGAGCAGTGCCATTTTGATCTCGTTGCTAAGAAAGAAGCATAGACAGTTAAAAAAAAAAAAAAAAAAAAAAAAAAAATTATCAAAGTTCCAAGAAGAAGAAAACATTTTTATCGAGGAATAAGTAGAGACTTTTGGGTATCTAGACAGGACCAAAAGGTAAGAATGATCCAATAAACAAAGGGGTTGAATAGTTTTGGTTTCTGTAATTACAACGTCGAAGAATACGAAGTGCAATATCGTTGCGATTAGCAATATAAATGGTAAAAATAATTCGATTCTTATTATGCTTTATTCCTATTTGTTTGAAATATACACGACCTATTTCAAAGTTGCATAATCCTGTATGATTGAACTTGGTGGGGTTTAGAAAGAATACGAGCTAAGAAGGAAAACGAAGGAAGTATATATCACTTTCACTGGAATCGTATACGATCACTGTGATTCGATCAGAGTTACGGGCGATGTCGATCACAATAGAAAAGCTACTGCACCTGTACCAATTGTGCACACAATTGTAATCCACAACTAGTAGGGTATACAACAAACGATTATGTCAACTGTTAACAGAATAAGCTGGAGTCACGCGAAGATCCGTTTTGTTCGAAATGTTCATAGAAGAGACCCATTTACCATCGAATAAAATCGAATAGGTTAATTTTAAAGTTCATTGAACGACGAAAAACAATTTTCTAACAATCGGGTAATCTAGTTTAGAAGGATGCAAATGCAGTCACGTGAGTGTAGCGACCTGTATATCTCGATTCTGATCCGCTCCCTTAAATCTTCGGCAAACATGCGATTTAAATTGTACATGGTCCTTTAATTAATTTTCTTTTTTATTTCTGATCACACGATATCGACATTCTTTATGTCCGACTGCCTTTCCAGGCCGTCTGATTGTTCTTACTTACGGAAGACGCATTATGAAACACACGTGGTCACCCGTGACACCATCCTCGAAGAAATACCTTTGTTTTCGTTCTATCTGATAGAGTAAAAAGACTTTTCTCTTCCGTATCGATTCTCTTAAGTCAGTCCTTTTGCTTAAATACCCAGTCCTTTGATGTCGAAATAAAACTTCGAAGAGTACTTGACTATTGTTTTTGATATTAGATTTTGGGACTCCGTGCTGTTAATTGCAAATGAACGCAGACACTATCAATTTAATTCAGAGTAATATAATTTAGTTGTGTCGCGAAGATTCAGGCGACAGTTATTATTGTAAGGAACGATTGTCCTAGCGGTCTTTAGCTTTGCTTACGGTACGAAGCATTAATTTTGTCGTCTACAACCGTGACGTGTAAGCAGCACGTATACACACGTGCGTTATTCGGTTTACGCACAGAAAACGCGTTAACAACCAAGGGCGGTTTAACACTTGATGATCGCGTCCAGTTTAGTAAAAAAACTAACACATGATATGCTTTATAAATTGGAATAAAGCTGGATGTTTTATTACTCGTTAGATGACAGAGACAAAATAATTTTTACAGAAAATGTGGGACTGGTATTTAAGGTCGTAGACCAAGATCCAAATGCGCTATGATTAAACCACCGAGGGGTGGAGGCCTCTTTATAACTGGCTGGTTCCTGGCACTGTTTTGTATCAGTGTCAGAGCCCAGTTAGGTTCAGAGTACGGATGTCCTACTCAGGAGAGGATTCTACCTTGCAGATGTTCTACTCGTGACATGGAGATTCAGATATGGCAAGTGTCACACTTTTAGCGCGAAGAAAATGCCGATCGGATAAAATTGATTCCTTATCGTTCAATAGGTGCAGTCATAGCGAGTTACCAAAAGTCCTCGAGGGTCTAAAAGCGGTGAGCCATTATTTAGATCGACCGGTAGATGAATTGATTCTGGAGAACAACAATCTACCTAGTCTACCAGGCAAAGTTTTTGCCACCCTACGTGTTCTTCGTTTAATGCTTCGAAATAATCGTCTCGAAAGGGTATCGTCGGGATGGCTGGAAGGCCTTCACGATTCTCTGTTAGAATTATTCATCGTGGAACCCGATTTACGTTCTTTACCAGTAGATAGTCTGGAAAATCTGCAAGGACTCGAAGCGGTTACTTTGCAGAGTAGAGTAATGAAAAAACTTCCTAAATTCTCTGGACTTCCAAAGCTTAGATATCTCCAGATTAATTCTCCGGCTTTATTGGAACTGGCTCCAAGAAATTTTCGAGACCTGCCTAACCTGGAACAACTTCACGTCTTTGGTAGTTCACGTTTGATACGTTTAGAAGCTGGTCTCTTCCGGGGATTACCGCGGCTCGAGTTGGTGAACATCACGGACTGCGGAGTTCACTGGGTTCATCCTCGGATGTTAATTGATTTACCAGAATTGAAAGAGATCTCGTTAGTTGGAAATTCAATCGTGGATGCTGCCATGGTTGGTCGTGCTTGCATGGATCTATCTTCCCTTTCGGTGATACGTCTGGATAGAAATCGGATAAATCGTCTTGGCGAAGGAGCCTTCACAGATTTACCCGTTCTATCCCGCCTGTACCTATCAAGGAATTATATTACCGAGGTGTTCGCTGGAGCATTTCAAAGAATGCCAGCCTTGAAAACTGTGGATCTTAATCATAATCTAATACATCGCATACATCCTGAATTCTTTTCGCGTAGACCTGGAAACATCCTGGAAGAGATGTGGCTGATCAATAACGATTTGAGCCATGTGACTGAACTGAGATCGATAATGGAGGCTTTGCCTAGATTAAAGTTCCTCGATGTTAGTCACAATCAAATCGAAGAGATACCCTTTGGGGTGCTAAGAGGGCATCCCACGTTGGAAAGACTTCACCTTGATCACAATAGAGTGGCCTTTCTGCAAAGAGAAACCTTCACCGCGATGCCCGCTCTTAGGGAACTTAGATTGAAAAATAATTCTTTGTCAAACCTATTGGAGGCGCCGTTCTGGAACTTACCAGCGTTGAAAGTAAGTGCTCGACGGTGAAATGTTTTATAAATTCTGATTTAATCGAGGCATATTACAATTTTAGGGACTAGATCTTTCCGGAAATTATTTTCGTCACGTAGAGCCTCGTTTACTAGCAAATTTGCCAAGCTTGAGACGTTTGGATATCAGTGGAAACGCGGTAGGTCTTATAGAACCTGACGCATTCTTGGGTACACCGGCTCTAGAGTACATCAATATTTCTGGAAACGCGCTTTCCGTTCTTCACCCACTGACATTTCATCATCTGAATAATCTATACGAACTGGACATCGGTTGGAATCGAATGCTCGAAATAGTTCCAGGTTTACCGAGGAACATAGAACACCTATACATGCCAATGAATCGTATCGTTGTTCTACCAGCTGTATCTTCTCAAGATTTAGACCTTCCAGTTTTGAGATCGTTGGATCTCAGCGCAAACGGGATCGAAAGGGTACCACCTGGCAGCTTGACCGACTTGCCGAATTTGAGAAAGTTAAACTTTGGTTACAACTCTCTTCGACTATTAGAAGACGGCGCCTTTGATGGATTATCAAGGTTGGAGCAATTGGACTTAAGATACAATCGATTAGTCACCCTGCATGGTCGGAGTTTTAAACCGCTAAGATCACTGATGGATTCGAATCTCCGGGGGAATCGTTTAGAGGTTTTAAGACCAGATATCTTTCAGGAAAACATTAGATTACAGAGATTGGATCTCAGCAGAAACAATCTTGCTCAAATACCTCATGCAACCTTTTCGAATACCAGGTAAAATCGATTGTAAGAATCATAATTTTTCATATATGTATACTCGTTTGGCAAAGCTACGTAAAGAAGTGCCGCTTTTTACACGTTAACACGCGAGTAGAAAAGCAGTTTCACTCGTGGTTATATGGTTGCGTCACCAGCAAATTGGTACCTAGAAAGTTCTTCGTGCCCACATTGAATGTCCCCTTCTACTTGCTAGGTGGCACCATCCTGGCGTATCGTTCATTTTTTCTTCTTCTTTTTTTCTTTTAATTTAATTCGTTTAACGCGCAAGCAAATTTTAATCAATAAGAACTTAAAGCATTGATTTAACTCAATGTACGAATAACGAAATCAACATTTTTTATTCAAAGCACAAAATTTGTATCCGATGAAATATGATTTTAAGCTCCACATGCGTTTAGGTAGAGCCATTTGTCTAAGTCGGAAACGACTGTTTCTGTTAATGATTCCGTATCAAAGGGAGGAAACGACGTTAATTACAGAGACCTTCGTGAACTGTATGCGTCGCACAATACTTTGACCGAGTTACCCGGATCGTTGCACGGCTTAACAGCTCTTCAGATACTCGACTTGAGCTTCAACAAGCTGAACATCCTGTCGCCGGAAACATTGAGCAGCCTATCGGCCTTGCTCGAGCTCAAACTTGTCAGGAATCGTATCCGTGAGTTGCGCGAGGGAGCATTCGATGGTCTGCCACGATTAACATTGATCGATTTGGAAAATAACGATCTGAGAATTATCGAAAGAAATGCTATCAAAGCTCTGCCAGAGCTACAAGCGATAAGGCTTGGAAAAAATCGATTGCAGGTAATAAAAAAAGTTTTCCTTTTTGCTTTTATTGTCGTTGAGAAACTATTATCATTTGGAACTGTATAGATAATTCCAAGCGGAGCTTTCACCGAATTACCCCTGCTGCAAAGTGCAGAACTTCAGGAAAATCGGATTCAGGAAATTGCAAGCAACGCGTTCATTAACGTTCCTCACCTTCTCTTCCTTAATCTAAGCCACAATCATTTACCTTCGTTGAATTACGTTGGTTTAGAGAGCTTACGATCTCTGGAAGTGTTAGATTTGAATAACAATCGATTGTCCAGGGTATCCAGCAACAGCTTAGCATCGATGGAGTGGTTAGTTGAATTGAAAGTAAGTAAAACGAAAGTAACAGGGGAAAGAATTTCTTTATGGCTCATTTATCAATGAATTTACTAATTAATAGATATTTTTTTTCGCGAGCTAAATTTTCGAGAGCGAAAATGAATAGAACAGTTACGATAAAAGTCGATTTTCGTAACGATCGTATTAAACGCAAACGAAGAATGAAAAAAAAAAATGACGATGGTGGGGATAGTCTTTAGTAATAACAGGGAATACTTTCTCGTCGAGAGTGAAACTTCTCCACGAACCGTGGTGCGAGGCCACTCGTTATGCTAGTAGAGCAATTTGTATAGCCGCATCGTTAATTAAGAAGATAGCGTATAATTTTACATACATTTTCCACTTTAATTGCAGATGGACAACAATCGGATTTGCACCATCCAAGGCTCGCCTTTCGATGAAATGCCGAGACTTCGAGTTCTCAGCTTAAGAAGTAATCGAATGGCATCTGTTTCGGAAGAAGCGTTTAAAAGGTTGCGATCAAACATTGCGGTTTTAGATATCGATGGTAATAAAATTTCTTTTTTCTTTTAATCATATGATATCTTATAGTAGAAGTTTTTTACAAGGACAATTATATTCGTAAAAAAAGGCAATCCACTTTCCTGTTCCTGCGGAATGTTATGGCTGAGAGGGTGGTTGCAGCAAGCTTCCTCCGAGGGTCCAAGATGCGCGGATGGATCTTTATTCAAAGAAATTAGATTATCGCGCCAAGATTGCCAACGAGAAAGGCAAATCGATCCAATTCATCCCGGATGCGAAGCTGAAATGATCGAGATTGCGCCATATCCTGTTTCCTCTTCTCGTAAGTAAAATTTGCAAAAACAAAATGATCAACATCACTTTTTCACTATCGGTAAAAAATTTAATCAACATTTTATCAGTATTTGGAGCAACGGAGATGGTACCACTTCGCATGAATTTAAAGGAGTCGTCGACACGAGATCCTTCTAATTCTCAGGATTCCGATTACTTCTACGAATATTCTGATTATCAAGATCATAAGAATGATACTTCAAACGTAACTTTCACATCAAATCAATTTGCAACTACAGTTCCAACAGATACTATGAAAGTTATTCAGACAACGGAGAAAATTCCACTTCCAATAAATAATACAATTCCCATAAAAAAAGCTACTTCGATGCCCCCCTCTCCTAGTAGCTCTGGTTTCACTTTTTTCGGAGTACCCTTGCCTAGTCTTAATTTTAATCTTTGGGGAAATTCGGGAAGAAAATCCGAAAGAAAAAATTCTTCGGGAAGACCTGGAAGAGGTCGATATAGGACGTTCCTGCCTACAGAACCGGAAATTCACAGAGGTGGTTTCGTACCTTTACCTCGTGGGCAAGGTGGATTCGTGCCAATCGTTGATCCAAGATTAACTTATGAGAAACAAGTTAAAAATGAAACTTTGAAGGTTCAGAATTCAAGCGTTACGCAAGAGGAGCGGAAAAGATGGAAGAGCGGAAATGGTACAGTTGTAAAAATTGAACGGACTTATCCGAGGACGAACAAGCCTAAAGTGGGATCCAAAGAAAGAGAAGAATTGTCCACAGTGTCGTCTAACGAATCAGATTCTCGTTGGCAAATGACCGGCATGACGAAAAGCAGGTAAATGATTAAATAAGATAGTTGCAAAGAAAAGTTGTCATTTTTTTTATCCATTGATTGATTTATTTTTGTATTTTTGCAGTCCTGCTCCGAATTCAACGAAGACATCGGATTCGAGTACTGCGGCAGATGAATCACCCAAAGGAGCAAATGAAACTTCTATATCTACCGAAATTTATGGTGGAGAAAGTTTAGAGATGAATAAGAAGCCAAATAAAAATGAAAAAAAGTCACAGGTGGAAGTTGCGAGTCGAATCGTCTGGACTACGCCAAGAATTATTTTGGAAACGACAACGGAAGTTATTTTTAAGGAAGCATCGACAGACGTGTTAAGGGGAGAAAAACACGCCTACTGGAATTCCAAAACAATCGAATTTCAGGAAACGCAAAGTCCTTCGGCAAACGTTCGAAACGAATCGATTGGTAGAGTTATCATTTTTATCATAATTTCTCTATACAGTTTCAAGCAAATAACTATTTCGTATTAATTATAGATATCTCAAGTACCGTAATAACGGAACGACCAACATTCCATTCAAGTTTTTTGGAAACTCGGAAGAATTTCTCTTCCACGCCTCAAGCTTCTCGAGAAACGGAAGCATCGGCTCTTTCAGCGTTTTTGGTTCCAGGTGGTCAAGTACCCTCTTTGGTGCCAAATTTGCGTCCACTGGGCAGACCAATGATAACAAAGGTTCCATCACCACGCATCGGTCTCTCTGTTGAATCAGAGAAACAGAAATCTGTGGCGGAAGCTGTTCAACGAAACGTGAATATTGATGAGGAAAAATTGTTAACCAAAGACAGTTCTTCAAATGAAAATGCCCAAGTTGTTGAGGACAATTCTTTCAACTGGTACTTTCAACATTATAACGATACCAATTTAGAACCCTTTGTGGGTATAGCGTATAGTGGAGGTGAAATGATAAGTGTGGATCGATGGACTTTATTGGGTCAAATATATCTTATTTTGTACATTTTCGTATAAAAACATGGAAGATTAAATATTTCCAGCAACTAATTTATTAAATAATTATTTGAGATGTACTTAATTACGTGTAAGATATCGACCAACGTGAATTGTAGGAATGAAATAACAAGAATTGAAGTGTAGTGGAGCCAAATTGAAAAGTGTTTTACCGATGAAAAACAGACTGAATATCTAAAAATTATATGTCTTACAGGTACATGCATCGTAAAATTTTGTTTCAAAGTGCACAATTTTGCGCTTCACGCACATGATCGGATATAAGTTTTCATGATACACAGAAATGCATAATTGATTTATTGTGTGTTTCATGGTGACTTTCATAAAGTTCTTGTATATTGATGAAAAATAAATAAAGTTATAAGTTTGAATGATCGATTTTTTTTTTTTTTTTTTTATTAATAACGCAGTATTAGTTACGAAAGCTTAAGTTCTTTAAAAAATATGTTTGTAGTATCTAAATAGTGTAGCACATCGTTAATGATAATTAAACGATGTAAGTTTATGAAAAAATTACGAAATTTTTTTTACCGATATTTATACATTATATAAAAGTTATAGGTAGTTTGAAGCAGTTGCTTATTCCTAATTAACAAAAAAAAAAAAAAAAAGGAAAAAAAAAATATTTTTTAAAAAAAATAAAAATTTTTTAATTATTTTTGTTTTTTTAAAAAAAAAAAAAAAAAGGAAAAAAAAAATATTTTTTAAAAAAAATAAAAATTTTTTAATTATTTTTGTTTTTTTAAAAAAAAAAAAAAAAAGGAAAAAAAAAATATTTTTTAAAAAAAATAAAAATTTTTTAATTATTTTTGTTTTTTTAAAAAAAAAAAAAAAAAGAAAGGCAAATAAAATGATTTGTGAACAGTCATTGTGTTATGCTTTGTAAACATTGCTTAACGTTAAAATTTTTAATAACCGTGCATACGTATATTATATTTCGTGTTTACTAGAAATTGTGGAAATATGTAACTGCATTCCTACTATCATATCCTTTATCTAATGTATATGTTATACTATGCTAGAACACTTTAAGAACAAGGTTATTCGTGTTTATTTTGGCGTTAATTTGAGATACCAATTGTTTGTAAGCACAAAATACATTTGTACATGTATAAACAAACTCTGTAACTTTTGTGAACCTCTGCAATGTAAACAGTCTCAATCACACAAATTAGTCTCAATCTCACTTCATTCACTGACTTTTAGTTTTTGCTTTATCTTTTTCATCCTTTTTCTCTTCTTCTTTCTTCTCATCTTTTTTTGTTTCTTTTTTATCTGTTTCTTTTTTCTCGGCGTCGCGATTGGTTAATTTATTATTGATCAAATTGTGTAAAGCCACTATAGATCTAACAAGAGCAGCAAGATACACAACTAACATTTGATCGTTTGTTTTCACATATAGTGAATCAACAAAGCTACTTTGTGTCATATCGGGTAGTAAATTAAATATGTCTTGAAGTTGATAAACAATTTGATGGTTAATAGGTAATTTACCACTACCAACCTGTAGTAAATAATCTCTAATTTCTCTAATTTGTTCATGAAGACCTTTTAAACCTAGTAATTGATTTGTAATTCTCTGACTAAGAGTACCGACCGTCGTATCCTTGATATCTCTTAATAAATGTTCTACGCCTACTTCTTCTGCTTCTTCTGCACCAA
Organism: Ctenoplectra terminalis; assembly: GCA_019453375.1. Taxonomy (NCBI): domain Eukaryota; kingdom Metazoa; phylum Arthropoda; class Insecta; order Hymenoptera; family Apidae; genus Ctenoplectra; species Ctenoplectra terminalis. The sequence continues at coordinate 27,549 of SMSQ01025714.1, forward strand.
TTTCACTAGGAATATGCTCAAAGGTCTTGGATGTTGGAGAACCATCCTGTAAACAATGTAACATTGCAATGACTAGCATAAATTAAAACTTATACATTAAGTATGTTACGAAAGTTACGTCGTGAACTTCTTCAACAGCTTGATATGCTTCTGTTGGGAGACCAAGATCTTTGGGTTTAGCATCAATGATGACTAACACAGAATTAGGACAATATCTCCTAATCAGTTCATTAATTGCAACATCATTTTGATGTAGTTTGGGTCCAGTATGATACCATCCTACTACCTTTTCTCTGGCTATAAAAAAATAAGTTTATAAAACATCAAATCCAAGTTTGCGACTGTTTTCAAAATCAGGTGTACATAAGTAAGTACGTACCGTTAACTTTTTTAAACATTCCATACATGTTTTCAAGATAATCATGATCAAGGAACCACACACTTTTGTCCTTGTCATCTTCATCGAAAGGTACTGCAAATAAAAATAATAATATTTGATTTTTTTAAATTCGCACAAACAAGTTTTGGAGTCCATGCATGTTTGTTTGGGTAAATGAAAGTACAAGTCATTGTGACAAAATTAACTTCACTTTATTTATAATTGCGTTAAAAAAAAAACAATAAATCAATAAAGAATTAAAAAACGTATCAACAAAATGTGTAATATAATCTGATAAAGAAGCAATGAATGTTAGCAGAGTTAACCTAACCTGCAAAACTGTTTGACACGTCTAGAACGCCTTTAGCCCTCCAACATCCCAAAAGAACACCGACAACTCTTTTCTGATTACCAATTTTTCCCATACGATTGAAATGATCCACCACACTTAATAAAACTAAAGGGTGCACCACTACTTTCGTAGTTACAACCTCTTGACTCGGCATTTTTGAGCAATTTCTTTGACTTTCCCCAATGAACGTAGCCGCAGCAGAAACGACATCCAAGTGATTCACTGGTCATTCACAAAAGACCCTTCTATATTAAAGTAAACAATATAAGTGCTGCTTTTAGGAAAGTGTAGGAATTATACTTTTATAAAAAATTGTCACAATTTTTATAAAGCAAAAAATTTCGAATAATCACCGTTGAAGGAACATTTTAAACGTGAACTTGAAGTTAATTAAAAAATTTTATTTGTATTTTTTCAACTTGTATCTTTTAGAAAGAGAAAATGGACGAAGCAAAGGTTTTAAGAGATTTATTCTTTTTTTAAATAATGACAAAAATATTTTTCCAGTTATTCGAAATGGGATAAGGAATTATGGTTGATAGCACTGTCGAGAAGATACGTTGTTTAGCAAGTGTTCTGTTTCTGTTATTAAATACTGAAAGATATTTTCTTTATCAAGGTACGTAGTACTCGTATAAAGATGTGCTGTAAATGCAATAATGATTAAGATAAAATAAGTCTATATATATATACCTTTTGATAACAATTTAATTCAGTTTAGTTGAAAAAAGACCAATGCATTTCACATTCTCGTTCTACATGTATTCCTGCCAGCATGCCTACCAACCAAAGAGACGCACGAAAGCGCGAAATTTTAAGTTCAAAATTTTTTTATCACAGGATGTCGAAAGCAATAGTATTTGTAACTGGAAATGCGAAGAAACTGGAAGAATTTTTGGCAATTCTAGGCAAGAATTTTCCACGAGAAATTATAAGCAAAAAGATTGATCTTCCAGAATATCAGGGAGAGATTGACGATATATGTCGAAATAAATGTCGAGCAGCAGCGGAATTAATAAAAGGTCCAGTTATTATCGAAGACACATGCTTGTGTTTTAATGCACTGAAGGGCTTACCTGGACCTTATATCAAATGGTTCTTAGATAAATTAGGACCAGAAGGATTGCATCAAATGCTTCATGGTTGGGAAGATAAAACAGCGGAAGCAGTCTGTACTTTTGCCTACTGCGCTGGTCAACCGGAAGATCCGGTTTTATTGTTTCAAGGTAGAACTCAAGGAACCATTGTGAGTCCTCGAGGACCTCGAGACTTTGGCTGGGATCCGTGTTTCCAGCCTCTGGATAGTGATAAAACCTATGCAGAATTGCCAAAAGAAGTGAAGAATAAAATTTCCCACCGTAGCAAAGCGCTGGAGAAACTGAAGGAATATTGTATAAAAAATGTTTAACATTAAATTAATAAATACGTTTTGAAAGCACCGTGTCCATTTCATTCTATATTTCTGAGAATGCTAATAATATTTATAAACAATTATGATTGAGAAATACATTGATTATTAATTAACGGGAGTTTGTTTACTACTTCCTACTTAAACCCACATTTTGTCTCACGAATGATAATGTATCACTAAAAATATACACTCCCCCATTTTGACCCAATGTTAATAAATAGTATTCTTCCATTATCAAAGATGATTTAGCGTTTAAAATACATTTCGACTGAGGTAACGATAGCCGATGGACTTCGTTACGAGTTAAGTTAAGTTACTAAAGAATTTCTTATACCGAACAGCAAGAAAGCAATTTAAAAATTAACGCCAATAATCAATATCCCATGGATCGTAAATATTTACGATACATTTATCAAAATGTTTACAAAATGTTTACAAAATGATGCAACAATTTGTAATATTTTATAATATTACATTTATCAATAAATATTTTAATTAATCGATTAAGTAAACTTTTTATTTTTTTTAATTTATGAACACACATTTGAATAGGAGAATCTATTTATTTTACAATAATATTAAATTATGCTATTCGATTTAAATGGAATAACGCGAATATTATAAATATACGTTTGTATTATTGTTGATTGTCATGAACCATGGTAAACACACAATCAGTTTTTATTTATTGCTATTCTGAACATTATTGATAAAGCTAATTAAACTCATTAATCGGCAATACTTGCAACACTGTAACGTATAAGTACAAAAGCAATCTCGAGAAAAGTTTCCAATCGGTCTGTCACCGTAATGAAGTTAATAGTATAGCTTGTTTATTATGAACGATATTAGAACACCATAGACCATTACTATTTGTTAATTGATTGGAGAACTAATTTGCTCGATTAATTACGTTCCACACGAACGTAAAATCTTTTCTGCGAAGTAAGCGAGTTTGGATAATAATTGCAAAGAAGTTTGTATATTACTTTATTTACCAATAAAATGAAAATATTTAACGCGACATAATGTTTCACTTAAATATAACAAAAGGTAAAGGAGTAACGGTGGACGATTTTAAGGTGCGGTTACTTGTTTGATATTACGAAAACGCAAAAATTTTGAATCGGTTTAAAGTTAAATTAGGCGATATCTTTAATCGGTTCAGCACAGGCGTACTATGGATTTAAAAAACATGGTTCGAAGCAATAATTTGTAATTGCTAAACCTTGATTATTTAATTTTTTACGTTTCACAGCTGGACATTTTTCTTCGCATATTGAAAAGGTGAAAATCACTTAACAGGTCAAAGAAAATTCATTGTTCGTTCTACCGGAGAAAGAAAGAAGAGTGACTAAAGATCTAGATCCGAATACAAATAATCTAACAAAGGGTTCTGTACTAGTGATTGTATTGAAGTTTATCGTACAAAAATTAACTTTTAGTTTAATAAAAATACCATTTCGAGTAAAAACTTTTGTTTGAAAAACTTGGTCCCGAAAGAGTTAAAAGTCATTCACGTAACAAAAGTAACTTATAACGATATCCGAACGGGTTATCTATTGCATTGATTACACCAGCGTTGAAGTTCATAACACCCTTTCGATAGGGGTTATCATTATATTTGCACTTTCTTATTCTACAGGGAATTACCGATTTTTCGCCTTATAAAAGGGGGAAGCTGTGCAGCAGCGTTACCAGTCTTTCTGCAAGGGTCGTACTATAATGAATGCCCTAATCGGTAAGTAATAAGAAAAAAGGAAACATGGTATTTCGTGTTTTGTTTTAACGATGTTTCGAGAATTATTTATAAAAAAATATTACATGAATTTCTTATTTTCAGTATTATTGGGAATCACAGCCACGGCACTTGCCGTTCCAGGTACGTTAAGCCGAAATAAAGTAGATTAATCGGTTCGAACAGTTCAGATAATGAAATCTTGGTTTTTAATCGTGAACTGCGCGTTAATTTTAAGATGCAATTACATAAATAACTTTATCAAATATTATCACAGCTCATTTCCCCCATGACAAAATTGTAACTTACAAATATACTGTCGACGCGAAGGCTGGAATCTACGAGCCGTCTCCATTCGCGTCTCAATTCGGCATTGAATGTCTTCTTCATGTAAAGCATGACGTCAACGATCCAACCTTGAAGAATGTCTACTATGTCGCTCTAACTAATGTGAATCATGGAATGTATAATGGACATGCGGTACATCATGAGCATATCTCTCATATGTATCCGATCGCCGAAGCTGCTAAGGCGTTGCAGCATCCTTTTTTGATTGTCTATGATGAAAATGGACATGTAAGTTCCAAATGAAAAAAAGAAAAAATGAACTAAAAACAGTGTAAGATTTATCGGTATTATTTCAGTTTCAAGGTGTGAAATTCATCGAAAATGAGCCTGGATGGTCGATGAACATTAAAAAGAGTATCGCTTCTATGCTCCAACTGGACTTGACCAATATTCATGTTCAAACTCCCATGAAACCACACAGTTTCATAACTCATGAGGTAGGTAACGACTGATGGGAACATCTTCGAATTTTGCCTAATGTTCTCTTTGGTTGTTACCACTAGGATACCATTCATGGCAATTGTCAAGTGGCATATAACGTGCACGCGATGGACCAGGTGAATCCAACATCTGGCAATATGTTTGTAGTCACAAAGGTCCACGAACCAGAGAACTGTACTCATTTTAGCCATCACGTGTTTAACCATGTTGAACCAGAAGAATGTCACATACAGCAACAGGTATTAAGAAGAGTTGATTTTTTTTTCTTATTATCTTATGTACAATACTTTGAAAAGTAAAAATTAAAGTTTCGTAATGTGTTTCTCTGTTCTTGTATAGGACGATATGAGCACTTCCAGTAGACGAATTTTTGAAATAGAAAATCTAGGCAACGAAATCCTTATTAAAAAAATGATTGGTCACGGAGTAATTCACTACTCGCCATGGTTGGCTAAATCAGAGACACATTATCTTTTGACCAAGTAATTCGACAATGATCAGTTTTTATTGCAATCTTAAATATAAACAATTTGCCGTAATTTTATTTAAGAACGATATCTGTTTTTACAGTCAAACTTTGATTCTTGAAAAAGTCGTTTCCACGTCTGAAGTTCCATTACCGATTGTAAATTTCCGACATGTTCCAATTATCCGCAACGTTTTCTTCGATAATTCGCAAGAACTGTACAATTCTCAGACTAATTTAGACGTAGACAATGTCTCAAAGTTGAGAAAAATGTTGGACGAGGCTGCCGGTTACCTGAAAGAAAATCACTTCGAGAAGAAACAACCAGACTGGAAGCATGGTCAAACAATTAATAGGATTTTAAATACCATGAGCAACATGAAAGTTGATTCTTTGCACTTGATACACGAAGAACTTCGGAATAGCAACGCTCTTAAGGATGTAACGATGAGGTACGATAGCCGTCGTTTCTCGGATCATCGAAAAGTGATACGATAGTATGTTTTGAGATCAATTTTCTTCGTATTCTTTTTTAGAAATATTTTCCTCGGAATAGTTCCAAACGTAGGAACTACAGACGCGTGTCTTTTCGTGCGAGATGTAGTTCGCGCAAAGAGTGTTCCGGATTGGGCTGCCATCTTGATGCTTAGTAATCTTCCGATGCACGTCAAAGTTCCTTCGAAGGAATTGCTTTTACAAATGGAAGAACTCCACAAGTTAGGAGACTCAGTATCCTCCACTGTCAGGGAAGCTAGCATATTCTGCTTTGCTACATTGATCCACAAAACCTTTAAGAATGAACCGCTTAAAGATGCCGATCCTCTTTTGGATAGATATTTGCAACACTTCATGGATCATGTTAAAAGTATGCAATTTTTGTAAAATCTTAAGTGAATTGATCTTAAATATGTTTTGTAACAACTGTTGCAGATGAACCAACGCATCACATGAAGATGGTGTACATGTTGGCCATGAAAAATGTTCAATTGAAACATATTCTGCACCATTTGGAGCATATAATACGCGGTGACATGGTTCTTTCTGAAAAGCCACATAACATTCGTACGCTAGCTATTCAGAGTATCAAGCCCGTGCTCGTCGATCATTCTCATTATGCTCACGACTTGCTTTGGCCAGTTCTTTCTGACGTTACCCTTCCAACGGCAGTTAGAATTGCCGCTTACGATGTATTGATGAGTCAATTGCCTCACACAGGACGTCTTGTAAACATTTATTGGTTCATGGTTTCCGAAAAGAACGAACATCTGTACAATTATCATGTGGATACTATTAAAGGACTCGCCAACTCGGTAGATCCTTGCCTGATGCCAGTTCGAGAACTTGCCAGAAAAATATTAATCTTTACTAGAGTGAGGCACGTTGTTGGTCCACTTTCGAATAAATTTCACGTCGATTACGTGGACGAAAAATATGGATACGGTGAAACTGTAAAAGGTTCTTTGATTGTCGATCATTTGACTGGATTGCCATACGTTGGGTCGGTCGAATATATTACGTCTGTTATTCGCAAACCTATTACTGGATTAGGAGTGAGTGTTTTACTTATTGAATCTAATAAGAGATAAACCATTTTTTTTTTAATCTTTTTAATATTATTTAACTTTGTTTTTACACCTTAGATTCACTGGAATATCGATGGTTTGAGCGAGGTCTTGAAGAGTGTCAAGCACGAAGTATTCGGCAAGGCTGTAGATGTAATTAAAAATGACAACGTGAAAAATTTATTAGCCAGAGCAGCTAGAGACATGCCCAAAATGAAAGATGTTAATATTAACGTGATTCTAACAATTAATAATAATGTCGTAACGATGTTCGACGCCGACAAAAATAGTTTCTCGCAAACTCTTGATCAGATGAAGCAATGGAAAAAATTAATTACCCAATACATGGACATTATTAATTGGCAAACTGTTCTGTATCACAATCATTTCGAAATGCATGTGCCTACTGATCTTGGTGTACCAGCTGTTTTGGTTTCGAAAATGCCCTTTTTCGACTCTATCAGAGGAAACATTCGTCTTTCAGAAGACAAAAATCTTTTAGGCTTGACCATGAAAGTCAAATACCAGAGTTGGATGCACGCTGAACACGCGATGTCGATCTACAATCCTATTGCTGACGTCTGGCATTCTATTCGTAGGGCATCGTCTCGAGATATTGCTGTACCTCTTGATATGATTGTTGGTTACAATCAAGACACAAAGAATCTTAAACTTACATTGCCAAGATTACCTGTTTCGGAGTATTCGGTTGGTGGAATATCGACTTATGCCAAGAACTACGTCACCATCACGGGTGATGAGAGCGATCAGTTGAAGAACTCCTGTGCTAATTGCCGCCATCATGAAATAGTTACCGATGCCGTTAATTCGAAAACATACGAGAACATTTTCGACTCAAAAGACACTGGACTGCGATTTACCATGACAGTACATGATTGCGAGAAGAACATTAAACCGGTTTCACCTATCATCGAGTGGTTCAAGGGACTTTCAGATGAACACAAAAACACCATGTAAGTATTAAGTTAATTTTCCAGACGATCAATTAGAGGACGATTTCGGAAGGGACGAAATATCAGTAAAGTCAATTTTTGTTACGTAGGGGATACAAATTGGTGCATCTTATTATGGGTGTTCGCCAGAATATGATAAACGACATGATTTCGGGACAAGGAGCAAGTTGCGCGACTCTAATTAAAGTTGAACCAAGTATCGTACATCTTACTTCGATGGTAAGTTAGTGAAAACGTTTTGCATATAATACATACACGATCTCCTTTTAATTCTCTATTCCTTCGGGTGCAACTAGATTGACTTAACTGGAAAAATTAACGTTCAAAACATGGATCACATTCATGAAAAAATGGACTTGGTTAGTAGCAAGAGAATCGATATTCGTGGAACCGTAAACGTTAAAGCAGCTGCCATTGAAGAATCTGTAAGACAGTGGGATATGAATCTCAACATTATGATGTCCCAGGGCCATGTGAACAACAGTATGAAAGCAATGATCACTCGTATTACATCAGGAGAGAAAAACCTAAAGGTTTGTAGGATTCAAGATCTATAAATTAAATAATATAAATATTTTTACTAAAAAGTATAATCGATGCATGCTTTTAGATATGTATAGAGGCACAAAAGGACTATCCGATTATTACATCCGATTCGTTGAACATCGAAAAAAAAGAGACCAATTCGAAAATGACAATTACTATGGGACAAACGAAAGAAGACAAGTGTGCGCGCGATGAAATGGACGTTACAATGACTATGAAAGGCGAACTGTCGGAAGAACAGAAAGAACACATCGCCCACGATAGCGTACATGGTATGTGCGCTAAACCCATTCAGAAACCCTTGTCTTTCTCTGAAAGCTCGCATCTTTCTGAGACTTGGTATTGCAACCAAGAAGCTATGCGTCACTCGACATTGAGGAAGTACACTGTAAATATGGCACTGAGGAAGGTAGGTGGTAATCTTTGTTTAATCGTATATTTTATTTATAATTCAATGATTTACTTAATTTTTATTCACATTGTAGGTACCAATGCAGTTGGTAACCTACACAAATATAGCACAAGATGTTTTGCGTACTGTTTTCTTCCCGCATATATCGTATTCTTGGAATCGCACGGAGCCTGGAAACGCAATGATCACCCTAGAATTTCCATACATGACATCTGTTCTTGACACCACTACCGTCACTCCGACGCACAGTTACGAATTAGTTCAATTACCATTTGGGGATCCACTCTGGAATATGTGGATGGATAATACCCATTACGAATCCGTAACGTTGCATAAATATGTTAATGATGAAATCAGTAAGATTTTAGTTATTTTACAATGGTAATTATGAACATTGCATTAACTTACTAAATTAAATTAATACCTTGTTTACAGAGATCTGCATGGTTTATCCTAGAATGCTTCTCACTCTGGACAATGGTACCATGCCATTCATCGTACCGGACAAATGGACGTTATTATCTGGTGATCATATAGATCAGACATACAGTATCTTCGTGAAATTAGTACAAAGCAACAAATTGGGTATGAAAGTTAATATAGGTGAACATGAATTAGAAATTATGCCCGTTGATTCAGCGACGACGGTCACTGTAAATAATAAAGTCATAAACAATTACGAAAAGGGTGTCATGATACCCCAGAATGAACCGGATTCTTATGCTATCAGGTAAGTTTGCTCGTCTGTAATTTTTCAAGGAATTATTAATCTCACAGGATAATTTCTGTACGCAGTTACAATACCAGTGAATAATAATTATAATATGCATTTTTTTTTCGAACAGATTGACCAAAGCCGATGAACATCTGATAATTGATTCACAATTGATATCGCTGCGCATTTTCCACGCGTCAGGTACTGTGGCTGTTATTCTGGATACTGTACTTCAGGGTCAAGTGACTGGTATTTGTGGTCATATGGATGGCACGCATAAAGTTGAAATTCCCAAAATATACAGTGTATCGCATCTTTAAGGAAATCAAACGAAATCATTTAACGACGATCCTCCATCTTATGAAGAGCATTCATTATCAAACAAGAGACTATTTTTCTTAGGATTACGTAGAATGATGGTGTAGAAACAAGAAGTAGAAGAATAAAGTTTTATTTTGGGTAACCTGTGATTATTTATTTATTCCTGACTTTTACAATAATAATTCTGAAAAAATCATTGTTTCATTTCGACGTTTTGGTACAATTGTATTTATGTTTTATTATTTAATAACAGGAGGGAGGTATTCTTTATTATTTCAAATTCGATTTAACAATATTAAAATACAAAAAAAAGGATTTAATATTTTTATACTAATTCTACAGAAGAAAACTATAATTTGAAGGGGTTTGTCACGTGGCCTCCGTGGCGCAATGGGTTAGCGCGTTCGGCTGTTAACCGAAAGGTTGGTGGTTCGAGCCCACCCGGGGGCGATTTATTTTTTCTTCTGTAGTTACTTCAGATTAAATAAAAATACGAGCAGGACAATTCAATTATTTTGCCATTTATTCACTGCTAAAAACAATACACGATAGATCTAACATCGACTTTGAAAAGAATCAGAAAATTGTATATTTTAAAATAAAAATTAATTAAATAGAAGAATATATTTTGTATATTTGCTTAAAAGGAGGGTGGATGGGACCGTGGCTAAGGTGGGTCTCTATTCGTAGCAACCTCCACGCGATGAGACCCGGAAAATCGATATTATTTGATATATAAATACTAATCTCATAGCTAAATCTGTGATTCAATTATTAATAATATAGAAAATAATACGAGTTAAATGGCTGCGATCTCGATTAGGTACTTTTTCAATTCTACTTGCTTCTGATCTTGAATTTGAAGTTGGTTAGGTTTCAAAACTTAGGCATCTATTTTCATAACTTCCTAGCTACGTTTAATTTTAATTTTAACCACTATTAACGCTCTGATCTTATTCTCTGCTGAATCGGTAACATTGAGAGTAACGATAGAAAAAAGGATTGGATGTTTGGTCTATTCTGTACCTCGTCTGTGGTTATATCTCATTCTATTTTCTGTAACTGATAAGCGAATTTAAATTTACCTCCACAAACCGATTGGTAAGCAGCGCTGATGTCGTATTTCCTTCTCAAATAGTGTCTGGATTCCATCTTTCTTTTCTCGACGCCTGTATACCACGCGAGGAGAAAAGTGAATTCTTTCTTCAAAGACAGCATTTATTACGTAAGAATTAATTGTATTAATGTAAAAAACGTGAATTGTTTTTTATCGCAATAATATTGCCAATTGTTAACGGTACAGAAAATACGTTTTACTCGTAGAATTATTGAGACCTATACCGGTCTGATGTTCAAGCATTTTTAGATATTTTAATTTTTTACACGAATGTATATTGAATGTTTATGTTTTTCTGATATTGTTAAGTCGTGTGATTTTGTGAAAGTAAAGAACTCCCTTCGGTCTCTTACCGTAAATTCAGATTCTGATCGTATTAAATTTTAGGTTAGAGTTGTTTGACCACAGTATAACGAAGTCGGTAGATGTTGCATCAGAATACATTTTATCTGTTTTACCTTTTCGATTTAATTTTTGTTCTTTTTACAGGAACTTTCTTTAAGAAATGGCACAGTTTTTGAATCGAGTAGGTCAGTTTGGTTTAGGTCTGGCTTTGACTGGAAGTGTTGTTAACACCGCTTTATACAATGGTTAGTATTAATATTTGTGCTGTGATAAAATTTCTACGAAACGTTAGTTTGATGCCTAAAACGTTTGTGAATTGTCTGTTTCAGTTGATGGAGGTCATAGGGCTGTTATCTTTGATAGGTTTAGTGGAATAAAGAATCAGGTTGTAGGAGAAGGAACACATTTTTTCATTCCTTGGGTACAGAAACCTATTATATTTGATATTCGATCTAGACCAAGGAACGTTCCTGTAATCACTGGCAGTAAAGATTTGCAAAATGTAAATATCACGCTTCGTATTCTCTTCAGACCTGTACCGGATACATTGCCAAAGATCTATACTATTCTTGGCGTTGATTACGATGAAAAAGTTCTTCCTTCTATTACAAATGAAGTATTAAAGGCTGTAGTTGCTCAATTCGACGCAGGAGAGTTAATCACACAGAGAGAAATTGTTTCTCAAAAAGTTAGAGAAGAATTGAACGACAGAGCTTCACAGTTTGGATTAATTTTAGATGATATTTCTATTGTAAGTGTGTTACAATTGTTTTGAATTTTTAATATAAGTATAGTATTTCTTTTGACCTCGTAGGCCACTTTGTTTCAGACACACTTAACGTTTGGAAAAGAATTTACTCAGGCAGTAGAAATGAAACAAGTAGCACAGCAAGAAGCAGAGAAGGCACGTTTCTTGGTAGAAAAAGCAGAACAACACAAGAAAGCGGCTGTCATCAGTGCAGAAGGTGATGCCCAAGCAGCCAGCTTGATCGCAAAGTCCCTTGGTGATGCCGGCGATGGTTTAGTTGAACTTAGAAGAATCGAAGCTGCGGAAGATATTGCGCATAATCTATCTAGATCTCGTCAAGTAGCCTATTTGCCACCAGGTCAAAATGTTTTATTAAACTTACCACAGTAAAAATACAAGCTCGAATAAAAAATTGTATACATAAGTTGAGCATTTATATTTTGATGTATGAGTTTGATGCTATGATGGTGTACTAGTAATAGATGCTTTAGGGGTATATTTGAAGATGTTGCATAGGAGGAATATATAACACGTTCGAAACGGATAAATGCAACTAATTTGTTCCAACATTTTGTACTACATTCTCAAGTATATAATACTATACATCTGTTTTTTTTTTTTCAATTGCATAGTAGTTACTCGATAAACTGAAAACACTTATTATCGCTAGATATAGGTCAGATTGTTAGCTTTTCAGAAGAGGAGAGCATTTTCCTTGCGTGGTTTCAATACCCTAATGTTGAATTTTGAATTCTCTGTTTAACGTTTTTCAATTGAAATATTTTAGCACTTACGAAATCGCTGTTTTGTTATCGGGTTATTGATTTACCAATATTTGGCTTTCTACCTCTATGTAAGCATTCATATGAGTTGGTAAGCGATAATACAGTTGTGCCTATTTCAGCATCAAGTAATAAAAATTGCATTTTTACAGGAATTGTATAGTTTTTAACACGGTTTATGTTAAGATCAGGGAAAATCGAATGTATCTAATTCGTAATACTTACATATATATATAGATATATACATAAATACGTAGCATGTTTAAGAATAGTTATAAATTAGTAAATATTCTTGTAAAAGATTTATCAATTTAAATTTTGTTTTACAGAGCAGAAATTTTTAGATAGTTTTATTTTAATCGCAACCTGATTCAATTTGCAGTCAAACGAAAATTTAATGTGTGTCTTTAAAAACAACGCGTATCGATGTTTTAAAATTATATGTATAATATGTAATTTTTTCTTTATGACGAAAAAAACATTTAAATTTCATAGCAGTCATCTTCTCGTCCAAGTCACCGATGAATCATGACGATCAATCAGCAATTCAAAATTGGTGAAAGATTATCTCAGTCGGGGTCCTTCGGTCGAGCGTTTGTCGGCATTAGCGGTTAACAGAGAAAACAATTCATCACAATTTGGCGAACACCGTGGGGTTTCTTTAATGGTCCGCGAAGAAAATTGGAAATACGCATCAATAATTTCAACTTTTGCTTCGTAAAATGAGACACCATTTTCGTAAATGTACATATTAAAATTTCGAATTTATTTTTTCTCATCTACTTCGTATTCTTCGTATTAACTAGCTTGAGTTTCACAGACAGAAGAAAGTATCGAAGTCTAATGAACATAAAAGTGATGCCCCCACAACTTAGTAGAGCAAATTGTATTAGTATAATTTTCGGTAAATTATAAACTAACCGAGAGAACTCACAGTCTCGATGAAGAAGGGGTAAGATCGAGGCGGTAGGAGTACGAAGCAAAAGCAGATTAGCGTGAATAATGAAGACACGACCCCGTGAAAGCCTAAGCGGGTCTCCTTAAGTCTGCTCCTTCGAGTAGAAGCCGAAGCCGGAAAGGAAGGATGCTGGCTGAGAGGTGGAGCGGACAGAAAGGAGGTAGAAGCAGTTAATTACTCCTCCCATCCAGGGGATAACGACTTCCCCTTATTTGTCGAGAGGCGCAAACAGCCAACCCTCAGTGAAATTCCTCGGCAAGACGCTTTCTCGGATATGTACCTCGGAGTCTTGGATCCATCCCATAACTTAAGCATTACGCCGTTTCAATGAGCATTGATGGATCGAAAAACTATTCAGGTATTTTCCAATTTTACAATAAATACCCAGCAGCTTCCATTCCGAAACATACTTCAATCTGACGATGAATCTAACGATTTATCGTATAAAAACCATAAATTCAGGGGTCCTCGTAAAGTTACTACATCATAGATATTGCTATTTTCCATAATATACTATGCTTCGGATAAATTTTAACGCGATTAAAGCGACAATAATAGTTGTAAGCGGGAGCAGTTAGCCTGTTGGTAGTACCAACGTGAACATATAAATTACTTCATTGTCGTAAATAGTAAACGTATCGGGGGAAGGGGGATTGGGCCATGACCAAATTTTCGCGGTGTTCTCAAAATTATGATACAAAAAGTAGATCGTGGTTTTGATCGATATCGAAAAGCGTTATGCTAGAATGCGTCGAAATATAAGGAACATTTCTGATAGAAGTTCAAGGTCGTCGTCATTATCATCGGTGTTCCAAAGGTAACCGTAGAAAACCGTGAATGACAAAGAATGGGACATGTCCGCTGCACCACGTATGCATGCAACGAAATAAATAATAGGTACCTCCGAATACTCGTACGAGGAACGTGGCGATGGAGAGAAGGGAAACTAATTATGAAAGAAATTATAATAGGCACACATGCACCGCGGGCTGTCGAGCTAACGATCGCTTCCTCTGCATCTGCACCTGTTATTGCGATCCTACGGTTGCATCGATGCACGCGAGCCGCATATGCCGATGATCTTCCTCGGAGACATGACCGCCTAAAGCAGCGAACTCGTAACTTTCAGAATTTCGTAAATATTCAGAAGTTAAACCGATGGTTTCTGTAATGTCTTATATTCAACTCGCTCTTCTTTGCTCCTTAAATGCCCATTTTTTTTTTCTTCTCGTTAATCATTGTTCTATTTAATTGGTTCTTCAATATTCGATCTTAAAACAAACAACCGTAGGGTTGATGATTAGGAATATAATGGACATTTACGTAGAATTTTGTTCGCCCGTGCCAGAGAAATCGCCGCTTTGAAACACGGTCACTGCATAAATGTTGTTAATTAAGCCAGGAAACATGAAAACGAAAACAGGTCCTTGATGATTCACGACTATATTCCTTTTTCTGCTACGAAGAACACGAGACTGCAGGGCATATGACGAAATGCATTGACCATCGTCCGAATTAAAGTCCGGAAAATTGGATGGGTCACGACGTTAAATGACCGTGCTTCGCGTTTTCTTTTGTCTGGTTTCGCTGATTGCTCATACCGATGATAATTCGTGCGTGATACTGCTATTGTTTCTTGTAAAAATTAGTAATAATTTTGACTTTTATTGTCGCTGTTTATCTACACATTATTTCGTACGAAAATACTTAGCTTCCGACGATCGCTCGTCTTTTTACTTTCTGAGTTCTCCTAGCGGGAGAGACCCGGTTCTCTTTGGCAAATTTTCGGGCATCGCCTGCGGCCAAAATTCGAGACCGGATGGCCGGGGTGTGATGATATTGTGCTTTAAAATGTTTCAACTCATTAAATCAAGCGCCATTCGGTTAGCATAATCGCGACTTCGGGACGTCTGGCCGATTGCACCGCTTCACCCTCGTCTTTTTCATTTTCGTGCAGCTTGCACGCGAGGAGTAATTTTCAATAAATGCACCCGGCCCGATTTTGTCGCTGATCCTCTTCTAGTTGGTGCACGGTCAACGGTAGTCCCGCCATTTATCTTTTATACCTTTTCTTCTTCTTGTTTCTTCTCTAGCTTCGAAAACGTGGTACTTGGCTGACGTACGAGAGCAACAAGAAGCTGTAGTTTCGAACGAACATCCGACACCTCGTACGATTGCCATTCACCTTTCGCCGTAGAAGCGAACAGTTTAGACAAGACCCTCGGGGAAGTTCCGTGACAGATTGATTTACATCGAAGTCAGCCTCGAGCCGGCCTGTAATCTCGCGACCACGCCGGTCAGAATACACGTGACCGCTCCCTCATCCCTTTCACGATCCCTAGGGTGTGTTAGGGCTCGATTGTCCCGACGAGAAGCAATTCGCTTACGCGTAATATCGCGTGGATTATTTGGCTAACTGCCAGTGATAATCAGCGGTTTGAACAATAGTTCCTGCGGCTTTATCGTTTACTTTTTTACCATTTCTTCTTCGCGTGTCACTGTTTCGACTTCGGCTAGCTAGAATAGACGTTGAAGCTTCGTGGAACAAAGGGTGAAGCCTTCGAACAGAAAGTGGGGCCACGCTCCCGTTAGGACATTTCCTCTTCAAGTGTCCTCAGGAAGTACGCAGGTCATCGCGTGCAGAACCCCGCGAGACGATCGTGGTTCTCCATTGTCAACTGTACACGAGAAAAGAAAGTTCACGGCTATGGGGTTACCTGCTGTCTTCAGGGTCACCGTTATCCACCGATCATCCTGTGCATGATTTGCGGTGAAACTGGAACGAATTCTTCAATTCTAACGTAACAAAGTACACGTAGACCTTCGGAAGACTCGAACGTATAATCCCCGTTCATTTCGGAAATTTGTAATCGACCAGATTCACCCATCGCTACCTGGAACCAATTTTGCGGTTCATTTTCTTATTTTCGGTTGCTCGTTTCTTTCCTTTCTTCCCTGCGATTCTTCGCGATACACAAAGCTGCTGGTTGCACAATTATTTATCACTTCGTTCGCATAATTCCGAGTAACGAATGTTTGCGTGGTAGCATTTAGGACAATATTCTGTTAAGAAAGACTTCTCCAAGTCTCGCTTCTTCACTCCCCGTTTGCTACGCGATCTCCTTTTCCTGTTGGTTAGAATTATCAATATTGGAGAACAGTAATTTTCTTGTAACAAGCCAATTATTTTGCATAATGCATTCATTAATATCGAGACCGTGTGTTATCGGTCATTTTCATAAACTACCTACGTTCTCTGAATTACTATCATTTCATGCATTCTCGAAACTTAAGTTTTCAAGTTGTGCTCGAGTAAACCCACCCGTACAATATCGTCTAATAAATTCCAAGCGTTCAACCCTTCAACCGAATCTAGTTAGTTCACCTTGCTTGTTAGCTAGCTCATCTTCATTAACCCTAGCGCGTTCTCCAAGTTCATCCTCTTCCTCGTGTGTAGTAGTTGTTCTCCTTCATCTCCTCGACTCTCGTAATCGTTCACCAGGCGTTCGTCGACCGAGATGAACGTTGACAAAGCCGCGTCTCGGAGTTCCCACAGGAGCGTCTTTCGTGCTGACCGTACAAACATTAATTCGATCAGGAAGGAATGAGCGGTAAGAAGAGGGGCGAGAGGCAAGGAGGAAAGGGAAGAGGGACAGAAGGGAACTTGTAACATATGTGTAACGCAAGGGGCGTTCCGTGGTTGCGGTCCCGTCCATCTGTGGTAAGGAGTCCAGACGTAATTGCTACATCCTCAGATGCTGTTACCATACCTGTGTGTACACCGTCGGCTCGATTCACGAAAATCGTCACGAGCGACGACTTACGTGGGACACGCACCGGTTCACCGTTGAACACACTCCTAACTATTTCTACGTTCAATATGAGACACGTGAGATAGATGTACAGGTGTGTCTCGAAGAAGTTTTCGATCATTTCTCGAACTTACACTTCTTAGATCATTGAATTATCAAAGACAGATGGTCTCACAATTTCTACCAGTGCTATAAAAGATAACCGACTTTTCAGAAATTCTTGGTCTCCATCGTGAGCATACGTAGAGGCGGGTAAGATGCAAATACGCGTGTGCGTGTACCCGCGATCATGGTTTCTTCCATCACGCGACGTACCGCGACCCGTTTCTTCTTTTTCCTCTTCTTTCTTTCCCAAAACCGATTCTTTCCTTTTTGCCCAAGCTTTTTCGCGAACGGTCACTCGTTGCACGTGAGGACGAATTCCCGCGGGTGCAAATCGTCGTGAAATTGACCGTTTCTGTGAACGTGAATGTCAATTTAACGCACGTCCGAGGTACGTCAAAATTAGTGATTCTCTTCTTTCATTCTCGTAGCTCTCAGTTCGTTCCTTGTGTAACATAGTTTTAAAACTATTTACATTAACGATAAATAATCAGTGGTTTAGTATTGGGTTACATTGTTTCGTCCTTTTCAAAGGAAATCGATGTTTCTTTTATAAAATGGTCCAGTTTCATCGTCGTTTTTTGACGACAGAAAATAACGATTCCATCTTGCCGCAGTTTTTACGGTGCTTAACGATACCGGCAAGATTAACCGTTCCGGCAAATAAAAGCGCGAGCAAAGATAATGTAATAAATCTTCATTAACGAGAAAAAAAACGGGAGTGTATATACAGTTAGATAATGCGAAGATAAATGACGACGCTTCCCTTGAATTTTCTTTTTATTCTCGGCTAACTTTTCTCGAGGAAATCGCGTGATTGTTTCTGATAATTTATTTATCGAATTCTACTCTTAATTTAGCGGCTATTTTGATTTCGTCAACACTATAGTTGAAACCGTAGAGCAGAGATTCATTATTTTATCATTTGCCAAGCAAACAGACTCGCCGAGGGTGCTTCTAAATCTTCTCTGGTGCTCTCACTATTCGAAATGAAGGGTTGCTCGTAAATGGCGGGTTAACCTGCTCCCTGTCCCGCCTCGAAAATCCTACAGATCTTCTAATTCAATTAGGATTCCATCGTGAAGAGACCTAAAATCAGTTGGCGATTAGGGCAACCTTATCATTAGGTCTCAGGGCACTCCACGTATTTGGCACTTTGAATTGAGACGTTAAGAAATAAAACAATTCTAATTTTCTTGTAGAAATTTTTATAACAAGAACGAGTATAATATTCCGTTTCCTCGGATTGTCATTGATTCGAATGTAAATTATTGATTTCACTTGTCAATCATCGCTGATTGTAGCTTGGGACTGTATCTCCGATCGTTTCCGCTAGCACCGGAAGTTGGACCTGTAATTTTCCACGTAATTTCAACTGAACTTTCGTCAAATCCGTGGCGTTAGCCAGTCAAGGGAACATCGTTTCTTTTCTCACAAACCCGGTTCTTGCTTTTTAAATAGCAATTTCTTATCCGGCGGAAGAGAAAGAGAAAAAGAAAACGCCTGTTTCTTGAAACGTTTCAAGCGATACAAACCGTCGGAGATATCGAAAAAAAATGGATTTAGAGAAGCTGTTTGGTTGGAATCTAATTGAAACGAGTGCAACCGGCTTAATTTCACGTTTAATACAGAGAAGACGGAGCACACTACCCCAAGGGTCTTTGAAAAGATCTCCGTGTGTCCTGGTGTGCGGTTGCCGCCCTTGCGTCTCGGTGGCAGAAGCAGACGTTGTAACGCCGAGATTTACAGTGGCGCTTGTAAGCAATAAGTCATGTCCGGTGAACATGTCGCCTACCGCAGACCTTCCACGCGTGGCCCGTCTGCATATATAAAGATGGCCGTGCCATGAAATGCGATACGCGCATACGAGCAGCCACTCCTTCTCGATAATATCACCACGATACACTCTGCCACGATTTCGGTGCATTTGACGCATTCGTTCCTTTGGTGCATCCAAGCTTCTTGCAAATTAACCCATTTTTTACCATAAGTCTCATTCGAGAATTTATGCGCGTGACAAAATGACGATCAAAAAATAAGATCTCGTGGGTTTTTCTAAATGTAATGCCACGAATTGCAATAATTTTAATTAGAAGCGTATTTAAAAAAATGATAGAAACTGAATTGAAGTTGAAAAGAATAAAAATTCCCTTTTTGGAATACGCGAAAAATCTATCCCAAAGTTTGTTTCGTTTCATCATTTTTCTGCCACCACGCGTGGCCTAGAATGGGCGGAGAAGAAGATCGCTCCGCTCTCTTTAGACGTAATGATGATTGTTCGTAATAATTCTGGTGGTGCGCGGGTCCTTTTAGTTTCACGTTATACGTGAAACCAAATCTTTGGATGTAAATTTCTCCCTGTCACGTTTCTTCCTTTCCTTTTGGTAGCTGCGTGGTTGCCGACAACGAAGTTGGTAATTCGCACGTCCGATTCTGCATGATTTCGTGTCGGTTTCACATCCGGTCGATTTCGACGTTCATGTTTCTTTTGATCCTTATATGTAGATAGGTAGTTTCGAAATACTTGAAACAAAAAAAAAAAAAAAAAAGGACAACTTCGATACAATCATTTTTGAATTAGAAGAATTATCATAAAACAGTGTCCATTAGATGTTATTTGCGCGGAACGATTTTTTACGCGATCGAACATAGATTTAAAACGATGGCAGAAAGAAAAAGGGAACACGTAAGAGGAGGATCGAGAAGAGGAACGAGTGAAGACCTCAGCCAGAGTGTGACCTCCGACCCCCGTGGATCTCGAGCGCGCATAATGCCTTATTGTAATTACAATAAAGGTTATCTCGCCGGGATTTCGAGGCTCCGGGGCCATTCAGTCATTCGCGTTATTGAGATGGTAAGCGAGAGGCAAGAGAGAAGGTTAGAGACCGTACTCCAGCTTCGTCGATCGGAGAAGAGTAAAAGAGACGAGGCGAGGCAAGCAAGAGTACATCGGGATACAAGAGAGAACGCGTGCGTGTGTTTCTTCGACGTAGACGAACCAGAAATCATGTGGGCGATAAGGTATCGGGATATTGTGTATCTGACCGGGCTGGAACCTGAAGAAGATAGATAGCCCGATACTGTAGGTTTCGCGAGGAACGGAGAAAGATGGAGCGGCATCGTGAAGCAGGCCAGCGAAGAGGGATCAACACTGGAGAAACGATCGTTCCCCGATTCGAATTTCATCGTGCAGGATCAACAAGGGATTCCGTGCGAGCAATTATGCTGCATCTCGTCTCTCTCCTATCTCTTTCCCTCCCTATTCTAAATACGCACCCTTGGACAACTGAAATGGCAACGGCAATTTGATCGGGAAGGATCATCGATAAACTTAAATTATAACGAATCGAGGATAGCGCGTTATTTCGAGGAATGGCAGGTAATGCGGTTATTCTTCGATCCCTCTATATCGGCTTGTAAATGTACGGAGAGAGGATAAACAGAGAGAAAAAAGGGAGTAGGAAGGAAGGAACACGGTAGAAATGGAGAAGATCGAGTGGAGCAGAGGGTGAAAGCAGAAGAAGGTTAAAAGGGCCGAATGGGAAGGGAAAAGGAGAAAGGAAGAAAGAGGACGACGAGGGATGCGGTGCCTTTTCAATTAATTCGTTTGCGCGTAAACGCCTCTTCCTGCCGATGATTTACGGATTTGCAATCGACGGATCTTTCTACCGACCGATCCTCGAGCGTGCTCGAGCGTGTAGTGAATCAGTCACGAAGGCACACGTGCTTTATGCACACGTATGCGCCGATGCGAGGGAAAATACGAGTACCTGAGCGAGTGCATCCAGTATTCCAGTAGGTCTGAATCGAGAACTTTTAGATTGAACGGCTACGAAATTTCGTTCAGAACGTTCTCTTTGACATTAAATTAGATATTCGCGAAACCTCCGTCGTTTTGAGAGATCGTAAAATCATAACAATTCCGATTTGTACCGGTACCGAAAATATATTAATAACCACCGTAGGCGGTATAATTATCCGAATATTAATAATTTAATCGGTTATGATTAACAGGTGGTACGAGCCTCTCGTTTTGCTTCTCTTCCTCTTACACGGGGGTTTGGAAGCAATCGGGGGCGGTGCCGACGACCACACAAGCCGCCAACGTGAATCACATACCTGTGTACCCAAAAATACGAGTATACAGTGTACATCGTTGTTTATAATACTTCTCTTAATCACCGTCTTTACCGTGGAATCTTCAGGCCAATTGATTTCATCATCGCTAAGAAACAAGAGTATCGATGATCTGTATCAAACATCCGTTCAATGTACCTTCGTTTGAGCAACGTGTTAAAATTGCCAATCACAGGAATGATAGGACCGATTAAAAATGAAAATTATCAGAAAAAACAGAACACGCGGCCGGTGTCCAAATCACAGTTGTACAGCCAAGTATTACAGAAGCAACTTTAAATTGCCGTTCGTACACCACCCGTTAGAGAGGTTCTTACCGCAGAGGGTGTGATTTACGTGTCCCCTGATTTACACTGATTACGGGCCCCGCCACGTCGCAAAGCAAATACTGCCTTCTTCCCGTTCTTCTCCCCCTTTAGTCCGTTCAGTTTGGTCAGCCGACTTGCAGGTTGTCCGGCACCCACTCTTCGAAGCAACATCAATTCCCGCTGATTGATTTTACTCGGGTATTAAATTAATCCCCCCCCCCACGAGATGTTTTACCCGTGATCGCTTTGCCAATCATCGCTAAAGTTATACTACTCGTGAGTGTATTTTCGTTTCTCTCATTAAGAATTATAAATATTTTTATGTTTAAATAACTTTCATCGAGTATAAGTACGTAAATCGTGATTAAGTTTTGAGCGAACAACTCCTCCGAAGGTTAGCGGAAAACAGAGGTAGAATTTTGCGATCGAATCCTTTGACTGTTTCGACGCTAATTTTTTCGAAGAAACGAAAATATACATTGTTGCGAGCAGCATCGTTCCTACCCTCGCATCGCGTGTCATCGTTCACCTCGGCTTGGAGCGATTTTTCCAGATGCTTCAAAATCTTAGGTACGACCGGTTCTGTAGTCTCGTTCTTTTCTAATTCCATTCAACCGGATGATACTCGTTAAAGACTCGTTCGTGTCGGTGAATGCTTGTACGAGCTAGAGTTTACACTCGATTCCGCCTAGTGTTTATCACCTCGTGGACATGCTGTGGCAAATTGGCTCGGGAGGTGTTTAAAAGGTCGCTCGTGCACGAGACCCTAGCCAACCACCTTTTTCCTTTTTCTTTCCCCTATTTTCTAACCCTTTTTCTTCCTCGTTGGTACTTTCTTTTCATTTTACAGCTTCTTCACCTTTCTCACTGTGATTATCAAGTAGGAAACATTTACGCGTCCCAGATACACGATCTGTATAAATTCATCTAATATTTAGAGTCTTACGGACACAGCGTGGCAAATTGGTCANCCCCCCCCCCACGAGATGTTTTACCCGTGATCGCTTTGCCAATCATCGCTAAAGTTATACTACTCGTGAGTGTATTTTCGTTTCTCTCATTAAGAATTATAAATATTTTTATGTTTAAATAACTTTCATCGAGTATAAGTACGTAAATCGTGATTAAGTTTTGAGCGAACAACTCCTCCGAAGGTTAGCGGAAAACAGAGGTAGAATTTTGCGATCGAATCCTTTGACTGTTTCGACGCTAATTTTTTCGAAGAAACGAAAATATACATTGTTGCGAGCAGCATCGTTCCTACCCTCGCATCGCGTGTCATCGTTCACCTCGGCTTGGAGCGATTTTTCCAGATGCTTCAAAATCTTAGGTACGACCGGTTCTGTAGTCTCGTTCTTTTCTAATTCCATTCAACCGGATGATACTCGTTAAAGACTCGTTCGTGTCGGTGAATGCTTGTACGAGCTAGAGTTTACACTCGATTCCGCCTAGTGTTTATCACCTCGTGGACATGCTGTGGCAAATTGGCTCGGGAGGTGTTTAAAAGGTCGCTCGTGCACGAGACCCTAGCCAACCACCTTTTTCCTTTTTCTTTCCCCTATTTTCTAACCCTTTTTATTCCTCGTTGGTACTTTCTTTTCATTTTACAGCTTCTTCACCTTTCTCACTGTGATTATCAAGTAGGAAACATTTACGCGTCTCAGATACACGATCTGTATAAATTCATCTAATATTTAGAGTCTTACGGACACAGCGTGGCAAATTGGTCCGCGTTTAAGGGGGCTGTCTCTTACTCGTTGCGCCTCCTTCCAGGATTTTATCATCACCTCGACCTTTTTTCCTCCTTGTCCCGTTTCGAGGCGCCTCTCTCTTCTGACTTCTTTCTTCCTTCTCGACGAAGTTTCTTTTTGCTCTTCCGGAACGTCTTCGAGGAGGAGCCCTCCGGCAAACGTGACCGGACGGGCCCGAATCATAAATTCCGCCGAGTAATGTAACGTCCGACGCGATTATTTACTGATACTTACTCGATGACCAGAACCCACCAGAGCAACCTACCCAGTGTTCCCTCAGACTTTTCTTCGTTCGTGGGGGACAAACTTTGGCTACGATCGGTTTCAAGATTTCGTAAATTCGTTCCTTTCAGCACGTCCTTGAGTCTTCTTACAATGGTGGATTCACAGCGATCCATCGTTCGTGTAAAGAAAAAAAGAAAAAGAAAAAGAAAAAAAAATGAGGAAGGATCAGTCGATGTAGACAGTATCAAAAATTTGTTGCATGGCACTTTTAGGCAATTTCTTTGGGGAAAACGCGTAACGAATTACTGTCACCGCAGATATTAACGGGACACTCTTCTTGCCTGAGAATAAAGGAGGAAGTTGGGGCGTATATTATCCGGTCGGCCACCCCCTTCGTCGAATTATTAAAAGCTAAACTGGCTTTGATTTATAAGAGGGCAGAGCCATCCTGCGCCACCAAAATTCAACGGTGGGTTAAAAGGAGTCGTGGAGTTGCGGGGAGGGAAAGAGGGGATGGAAACGCGGTGAGGCGGTACCGAGATTAATTTTATTACTTCCGCTCGAGTAATTATCGCATTACTTGTTGGAGGAGAAAGTTGCTGCGAGCTGTTACCGCCGTCGTTCTTGATAATGCTTTTATCTTGCCAAGTCCTTTCTTTTCCTCTTCAATTTTCTTCGCTGATGGTGTTCTCAGAATTGCAAACTATTAGAAAAACCTATTGTTTGAAATCATAGAAGGTGTTGTGCTTGCTTGTAACTTAAAGTAACGAACTAGAGGAGTAGTTAAATTTCTCAAGAACTCGGGGCACGAAGAAGGGAATAAAAATCGTCGGAACGACCTCAACGCGTGACGGTTAGTCGGTCTCGCGTCTTAATTCCTCCGTAAATCGCGTCATCGTTCAAGCAAGAAGTGGGAAACCGTGCGGCATCCGATGAAAAGTGTGAAAGAGAGGGATGCGAGAGACAGGAGAGAATAGGATGGAGGGAGAGAACGACAGAAGTCTGGCCGTGTACCGTGTAACCCTCTTCGTACTCACCCACACGCGCGCGAATTGTACCTGTAAGAAGATCCTCGTTCAAGTCCCTCTTCGGTCTAACGCTGGTGGTTGGTGGTCGGGCGGAAAAAAGGGGATGAAGTCGCACAAAAAAAAAGAAAAAAAAAAAAATGAGGGGGTTAGCGGGTGACGGGGAGGAAGCGAGTCTCATCTCCAGCTGAACTTCTCGCGCGATACACGTACACCTTTCTCGAGCACAGCCACACGGATCTTCGTGCGAGCAAATATTTTAGCGGCACGGTTGGGGGATGAAGTTGTAGTTCCTCCCCCTTTCCCTGCCTCACTCTCTCTTCTGGCGAGTCGCAAACTCCCCGGTCCCACTCGTGGCGCGCAAATGAGGTGGAAAAGATAAAGGCCGTGGCGGGCGATCATTAACATGCGCGCTCCGCTTTCGAGGAGCTGCTGGAGGGTGACTCGGTGGTAGGTTTAGCTCCGCGAGTTTTAGATGTGCACGTATCTATATATCTATATATCTCTTTCCACTCTATATAAACAGAAGGAAAAAATGTATATAGTTAGATGGCATTATGTACCGATCCACGACGGTACAGGTATTCGTGAACACGTACGAGCAGAAAGGATTCAACGTAGCCAGCTTGGTTCTGTGCACGTATATACCGACGCACGGCTGTATATGTATTTATTATATATAACTATGCTCCATGTACTACCTCTGGGTGGCAGCACGAGGAGAAGAAGGTGGGAAGATAGAAAAAAGAAAGAGGCCAAAGAGGCAGAGAACCAAAGACAGGGACGAAGAGAGGAAGAGGAAGGCTAGGGGTGGTGGAAACTCGCGAGGAGATGCCAACCTAATGGCGGCAGCAATTAACTACAAACACCGTTCATTAATCGCGAGAGAGTCCTCGTTCTCTCTATCTTCCTTCATCTTCCCTTCCCTTACCCCTACCCCATCCGTTACTTCGAAATCTGTCTCGCTCCTTCGAATCGAGTTTGTTCGACTGTCTTGTACTTTTTATCTCTCTTCCCCAGCTGCCGTTTTCTCCTTTCCCTGGGAGCATCGCTTACCCCTTTCACCCTTCAGCGAGCCTTCCAACCGTCCGCGAAGTTTCCTATTAAAAGGGAAGGTATGATAATAACGCCGCGGCTCTCGACGCGGTCTTTTCACTCGAACGACCAGTAGGTTGTTGTAGGCTTCTCCTGTGTGTACGAGCCAGGGGAGGGCGTTACTTTTACGGGGATACGCGCCTCGTTTATCCGCGACGCGATGACGGGGTAAGTCTTGCTATTCGCTGTAACAATTGGTTAAAACGAAGTTAAGAGATACCAACGTTTCTGTTTGTCCTGGGGATACATCGCGGAATTCTGTCTTTTTATTCGGTTGAAAAATCCAAGTCGTTGAAAATTATTTTTCCTCGGGGAATCTTCGATTGTTTAGGATGAAAAGGACGGTAACTCGATCAAATCCTTTGGGGCACGGTCAAAAGGTTTGAACGGTATGGAAAAGGACTCGAAATCGTTAAAGAAGGGAAAGAATTGACTTAAAAAACGTTTATAACTTTCATTCGCGCGTGACGAAGGAAGAGTTCACGAAGATTGTTTCTGTATTCACTCGGCTCTGGTCGAGTCCTTTTTGCGAAATATTCGTGGGGGAGCCGGCGAACGTTGGCACAAGAAGAGCGAAGGCAAAGCGACGACGAAAAAAGTCAGAAGACGAGCCGAAGCTACCGGTCGAGGCGCGAAACAGGAACAGAAGGCAAGACAGCAAACTGCGACAGGACATGCGAGCACAAAGATGAATCCTGATCACGCACGCTCCCCCCGTTCCTCTCGCTCGTACGCTGCCGGCAGTGCTCTCGTTCCTTCGGATCTTCGATAATTGGATATCAGCCTGAATATAAATAAACCTCCACGATCCCTCTCTGTTTCTTCTCTTCTTCCATCTATCGTGTGGATCCTTTCCTCGTAGAGGTGCCTCTTCATTTGCATAATGGTTTCTGGACGGCGAGAGCAACCGAGAAAGAAAATTCGGTTTCTTTCGAGGGGAGAAAAAAAGGTCAGTCGGCGTCTAGAAAGTTGTTACTTCGGAATTTCTTCGTTGCTTCTGTCCTCTCGGTTTAATCTTTAATCGACGTCTAAATGGCGTTAATAACGCAGCAGGATACGACTCAAAGCCGATTCAATTTTCTATCGAATATTTTCCAACGGGGAATTGATTAATTCGCAATTAGATCCCGGGAAGCAGAAGAGTGGCATGCGCTTTTTATTCGATGCGAATGTTGCGCCGCTTCTTATCGATCCATCGCTTATTACCGCTATTTTCGTCTTTATCCCGTAGCCACTTTTCGTTACATCGCACCTCACTCGAGGAAGGGAAAAAGGAAAAAAAAAAAGAAAAAGACAGCGGTAACAGCAATTCCACGCTACATCGTGTAAATTGCTGCGATTTAATTACTCGGTGACACTCGGTGCCGCGTCACCGGTCACGGGTTAATTATCGCGTTAACAAGGCTCGATATTAACGCGTTCGCTCCGAGGATGAGATCAAGTTTTTCTACCAGCCTGGAGCTGTTGCAACTCTCGCCACGTCGCCTTCACGAACGAGTTGTTAACGCGAAGAAATCTTTGAAGGATTCGAGCTGATTAAGGGATTTCCCCCTTCGTTGCAAAACGGAACGTCATACTGTGTAAACGATGTTCTGCACCGCGGTCGAGTGTCGCAGTATTTAGGTGCGAGAAAAACCGCAACTTCTTCCTCTGAATACGAAAGTCGACAGAGTAATGAGGAAGACAGGCGTCTTAAAGATGGTATTCAAGGGGGTTGGGTTGAAAAGGGTGAGAAACGTCCGAGAAAACGCGAAAAGTAGGCAGAAACCGCGAGGATACAGCGGGTACGACGAGGAAACTTTGAAAAGCACCAGTCTTTTGATTTTTGTAACATTTTTCCACGGACGATTCGTGGTTGCTGCGCTTGGAACACAGTAGTTGCGCATCCGGTGACAAATTATGTGGAAAAGTGCATAAAAAGGACGCGCGACGACACCATTCAGTGAGACCGCTTGAATATGCAAACATGGCGACCGGAGAGATCGTTTAATGAGTTTCACGGTGTGAAACATGCGCGCGAAACGAACGCGATTTACGCGAACCGAGCCACTACGAGGTATATTTAATCGTTTTATTTTACCACCAGAGACGGAGGTGAAGTATGTCGAAAAATCCGTCCTGGGTCTCGTAGCGCGTCACCTAAGAGCTCGTTAAAATTTGATCACCGCGTTCGCGTATCTATTTTTCACGGTGAATTTCACACGGTAATTTAACGAGGTGTTCGTGTCATTTAAACGATCGATTTCCTTCGTCACACCTTCGTTATCTTTTTAATTCGTTAAAAAAAAAGGGGGAAAAAAATGATGAAACTCCTGTTTGTTTCAGATGCTTTGCAATTAGAAAAAAAAACATACAGCAGAAGAAACCGTGTCCCTGTTACAAAAGTTTTTTCGGCTAACGAATTCATACATCCCGAACGATCGTCCTAGGAGCTAGTAGATTTCTGGCGGTTCCTAGGGTCCAGGACCCGGGGGCAGGTATGTAACGTTGTAATTTCAGATAAGCGTGTCCCAGGAGACACGCATTGTGTCGGTGGCCGGCTGTTCTCCGGCTTCCTTCGACGCGGAGCGCGTGTCGCAGGATGTTCTCGTGTGCACGCATACACGCACGCACGCTCCCCCTCGTTCATTACGTGTTGAATCGCTATATCTCGATGCTACGACACCCTTCGTCGTCGAGATTTTCGGGGCTGCAAGGATCCTTACACTTTGACGCTCGTTGCTTACATTTATTATTACGATGCAACCGGTTACATCGTAATTTACGACGATACGCCACTCGGGCTGCACACATTGTTTCCTCCGCTTAATTAACAGCGTAATTAACGCGGCCGCGATAAGTGCGATGAAGAAAGGCTTCTTTATTTTCGGGAACGTCCCACTTTATTTCGTAACGCGACGTAACTCTCGACGCGGAATTTTTGTCCGCTTCTTTCTTGTCTTACTTTCAGGAAAGAAGAATTTTTTCTCCCTTTTTTTTTTTTTTTTTTTTAACGCTGAACGTTAACAAGGAAGACCGTACTCGAACGACTTGTTATAGGGAGAGCTAATGGTTTTCATTATCGCTGGTTCGTAGTCATTCGCGGCTCGGCATTGACAAAAAGAGTACGCGAACTCACCCTAAATGCTTGACAGGGGTAGGGAGAAACAGAGGGAGACAGAGAAAATGACGAACCGATGATCTTCCCTAGGGACGCCCACATGGGGACACACCAGAATGGGATTCTTAATTAATCTTTGCATTTCCATTAGGATTTACGTTATTGCTTCGGCTGCCCACCAAATAGATTCTTCAACGTAGGGAGATAAAACGTGTCGCGCGTTGATACGACGTTTCCAATTCGATTCATTCCTCTTGGTATACCTTTCTACGATAGCATCGTACATTTCGAACAACAGGAGAAAAAAAAAAATAATAATAAAGGACCACTGTGACTGTAATATTGTTACAATATTAAGTGTTTTTCGAGGATTTGCCTGGCACTACTTTTAGAAAAGAATACAAACAGTGTTTGGTATCCAGTATCAATTGACGGACCACTTAACACCCATAACATGTGTAGAGTTCTTGACTTTTACATGGGTTCCGGTGGGCGGTGTGTGGGCGAGCTCCATAACCTTCTTACTTATGCATTCTCGTTATAACGCGACGAGAAAATTAATGCATACGCGTTGCATTAGATCTCGAAAACACCGTTGCCGCGAACCTCTACCAATCTAGGGCAAACGTTTAAATATCAAACCCTGCGTCATCGTGGAATTTATTTTTCGCTAAATTCTTCTACATTTCCCCATTTTAGTCACGAGTACATTAATGTACTTTGGTTAATTTAAATGTAAATTTATCAGAGGTACGTTGAAAAAGTAAATAAACAAACTGAGAATGTAAACGATCAAATTAAAAGTATAAACGATTACTCGAAGCCAGAGTGAAAAGTATCGCGAAGTGAACGCGACACGGAATAGAAGTCGCGGTGCCGAATTTTTTAGTCGGATCGACTCGCGAAACGTTACAGGCAAATCGACACTTGGATTCGTATATGTTCGTTCATTCGGGTATCTCGAACGGGGCGTGACCAGCCGGTCGTTTAACCAGGAACATAATTAAGAGGACCTCCCATCCTCTTCGTTTTTATCCCGCGGGGCTGGAATGTGGGGCGTGAATTATCCTGCGATGTTGCTCGATAAATTTCACCTCGTTGATTACACGAAAGCACATTCTGTTCCGAGGAGAGGGAAAAGTTTACTCAACGAACTCGCCTCGCGGTAACAGAAATAAAAAAAGAAAAAAAAACGAGAGAGAAAAAGAGCACAGGTAGATGGAAAAGAAGACCGCGCGAAAAGTACGACGCGCGAATATAATATGCATTCAGCTTTACCCGTTCGAAAGCGGGCTACCTTTTCGGTGAGCCAGTTCTGTTCGTAAATTCGGAGCAAAGGATCTTTGTTTAAAACCAGTAGTCACGTCGAAACCTTGGTCTACAGTGGCACGTACAGGATTTCTCTCGTCTTTCTTTTCTTTTTTTTTTTTTTTTTTTTTTCAGTAGAATTCTCGAACCTTGTAAAAAGTTGTATATTTTTATTCTTTTTGTCTCACGCGTTAGCCCTCGAATATTGGTAGTATTTTTCCCTCGATCACCGAGTTCCGCCCTTAAAGTACACTTTTCATTAGAATCCACGAATTCGGTTGGCCGATCCGTACCGCGGACACCCTCGAAAGTTGGCCACAATCTTATTAATTTTGTATCGTTAAGATTGGAACGAGAAACGAAATGGAAAAATGCAAAGTGTTCATTATTCCATTATGTCAAAAAGCGGTTGGCTCGGTGTAATATATTACGGGTCTTAACGCACCTGCGAGAGCGTAAGGGAAGTCGTAGGCGATCTTGGCAAAGTGTGAGGCCACGGGGCCACCTATGAGGCCCTCTTCTTATATTTTTCTTTCCTTCGCTCGCACCAGGCCTCCAGGAATGCGGTCGAAAGGATTTTACTTTCTATTTTACCGCGACGTTTATCGATACTTATTTTAAGGACACCAACGCTTCCTTCGCTGTCCCGAGTCTTCTGCTCCGAAATTTATAATTTTCGTATTTTAACACATAACGCGTGTGAAGCTGTCGCTAAAACCTTGATTTTAATTGGCGCAACAAATTCGGGGATATAACGTTCGATGGGAGGGAAAAAAAGCTTTGGAAATTTGATTGAATTCGATTGAACGAGCTTTGGCAAA
The DNA here is from genome assembly GCA_019453375.1 of Ctenoplectra terminalis. Lineage (NCBI taxonomy): Eukaryota > Metazoa > Arthropoda > Insecta > Hymenoptera > Apidae > Ctenoplectra > Ctenoplectra terminalis. The sequence continues at coordinate 58,848 of SMSQ01025714.1, forward strand.
ACGTGTATTCGAAATTTTCGAATTTATCGCAATATTTATTGTGCGCTTTTAGCCAGCATTGAAAATGGCAAAATTGTTGCGCGAAAGTGCGACGATTTAGATTCGATTGGAACGAGAAAAGCTTGGACCGGATCAAAACTAGGAGTATCGGCGAAGAAAGCTCCTATAAACAGGGGTGTTTTAGAATTCGAACGGTGGACGGGGGTGGGTAGCAAACAACCATCAGACGTGCCACCCTCCTTGCAATACGACCACTTCGGTGGCTCCCCGCATTTCATTCTCGAGAGGAATTTGGCCTCAAATTAAAAGATCTCAGCCGAGCCCCGAATGAAATCTCGTCGCACGAGGGGTAGATACGTTCCCGAACTACGACCTACTATAATCTATACACGGGGTGTCTGGAAACTTTGCAACCTTCTCCTAACGAACATTTGTAAAATCTCATTCTTGTACTCGAAGCAGACACGTTAAATATTCCAGCATATTTTTCCTCGTTTTCCGGTTACAAGAATCGTTTTAATTCCATTCCTCAGCCAGATTACATTAGCGGAGAAACATAATTGTAGTACGAATTCACTGTGTCGCGGAAATTTCAAATGCGAAACGGTTGCAAACACTTTCCGCGGCAAGGAAGGGGTGGAGAAGCGAACGCTTTTCGCAATGGATTTAATCTTAACTTTAGCGGGGTTTTCCGTGAACTTTGGTGGCTTCTATGAAAGCGTGTTTTCGTACACACCCTGTAGACGGGAGGAGCGCGTACCAGAGACCGACTATCAGGCGTATTCACGGGCTTAATGCTACCAATATCCCAAAATTAAAACGCGCCGGTGTCCCCGCAAATCATTCGCGCAACAACGTGTACAGCGAACAAAAGTAACGATGCAATCGGGAGAGACAAAATGGAAGGAAAGTGGCCGAATCTCGTCTCTGTTCACGCGACATTGTTGGTTTCGAAGATGTCGCGGAACGCCTTTCTTTGTTTCGTTTTTCAATCGTCCCTTTTCTGTTTAAAAAGATCAGGGAAGGGATTTCGGTCGCAAAAGGATAACGTGTAATAGGAGTTTGTTAATTTACCCTTTGCAGCTCTTCAGAATGACTGGTGCATCCACGAGGGTGCACCGAGTCAAAGACATGGTTTACGAAGGAAAATAGACTGTGTCTGAGAATCCGGTTTCTGAATAGCTGTCCTCGTTACACCAGAACTCATTACATCGAGTTCATCTACCTGTGGTAGCTTTATTACAATTCCAATTAAACGCATAGTAATGAGAAAATAATTCTCGCGTTTATATTAGGGAATGAACAGAGAAGTTTTCAACAGTTATATTTCGACCTGTTTCAATATTCGTTGTTTCCTGGTGATTGTTTCGTCGGTATTATCACCAGAAAATGGACGTTTAGACCCGTATAGTTTATTTGTTCGTGATTGCATTCGAAAAATTGAATTACCCTTGTAACAGGGTGAATGCAAACCGAGTCAAACGCCATTAGTGTCCAGCCACGGTTGGTGGATTCACGATGCTAAATAACGAAATCTCGAAGGGTAAACGAGTTCGTTTCGACCCTCGACGCGGTCGCTGGAGAGCCTAAGAATTTCAATCTGCGGTCAGACGGGTGGCAGCGATGAAGGGTGGATCGAGAGACAACTCCCTTCGTATGTCCCTCTGGGGTGCGACGTGATTTCATTGCACCCTCCCCCATGATCGGTGGGATCAGCTTAAAAAATGATCCAGCAGTCGCCACCAAACCGAACTGTCAATGCAGAAGCTAATCGAAAGACCAATCTCGCACGGTCGATTTCATTTTCTTCGGGTTGCGTTAAAGATAACATGGAATAAATTGCGTTTCGCATAAATTGCATTCAACTTTTTCAATCAAAATGAAACCCGAAATGAAATCATTTGAATTTCTGATGGAAAATCGACGATGACCAGACGCGTAATTTTTTTTTTTTTTTTAATCAGGAACGAGTTATTTTCATGCCGTTTTTAGTATTATTTAACGAACGTGTTGTAACGCGTGACGGTTGAAAATCCCGGGAAAATGGAGCGACGGAAAGAAAAGAATGAACTCGACTTGGCTGGTCAGAACGATACGAGCTATCACAAGCGACCAACTGGCCTGTTGCACGCTGACAAGCTGCATTTGCATTTCAACTTTTCACGTTCTCCTATGCTGACTTTTAAATTCGTTCATTCAAACCTTTTTAGTATAGCGCGAATCATCGAGAAAATACGTTGTTAGCTTCCAAATCCCATTGAACTATTAATTATAAATAAAAATTATTCGTTTTAATTCATAATAGGATCTTTTTGTTTCCCGTTCATTGCTGGAATTTCAAAGCGAACGTACGGTTCGCCTATGCAATTCGAACGTGGTAGCCAAGGGCTGAAAATCGCGTGACCACGTTCAACCACCGAATTCCTTGTCGGTGCAAAAGCAATGATCGAAATGGGGACGCTCGCGTGTCACGAAAACGCTCCTGTTTAACCACGACATCTTTTCACACGTGAGCAAACAAATAAACGAATAAAGAATGTGCGGTCATTGCGACGATACGTCCGGGGGCTTGAGCCTCTGGCACCGATTTTAACGAAACCTCTAACTTTCGAAAGCTTCAAAGGATACCTCCGCAAAGCCCTTATTTTATTTTGTTATCACTCGTTTCTAGGAATTTATTTCACGTAAAATCAAATTGGTAGCTAAAAACATGTCTACGAAACGAATCACGATCCTTCGTTTCAATTTTCTCTGCGAGATAATGCGAAAGAAAGTTTGCTCGATACTTCAGACTAAAGGAAAGTTCTTAAAAATAAGCAGAGTGGTTGGTAAACGCGAACGAGCCCGAAACATTCATTTCCATCCGATCCCCGACCCTTTTTATCATGTTCCACGTCCTCGCCCTATTTTTTGCAAATGCTACGAGGCGATCCACCTTAATTAATGAGTTTATTGGAAACTCTTGCGATGTTGGTCTTGGTCTACGGCAACCCGGAGGGCAGAGCAGCAAGCGGCTCGAAACTACTCGCTCCGTCACTTCCCGCCATTTTAATTTCGCCAAGAAACTTTCTAATTACGAACTTTTCTGATTAATCACAGTAATTAATTAGTAACGTTCGCGAGAGGAGGGAAAATACGGACCTGCTGGATGCAGCAAACTGCCTCCAGTTTCATCGAATAACGCGCCTCCGCCATCGCCACCCTTCTTCCTTCTTTCACGGATTTTCTCTTCTCGAATCGTTTCAAAGTCTTTCGAGCTCGCTCCTCCTCCAGCTTCCTCCAGCTTCGACTCCATTTTCATTATGTTTCAAGATTTCACGCATTTGATTTTTCGTACGAATTCTTACGCTCCGATCGTTTCGAGGGTGGTTCCCAAGTTTGCTAAACTTCCAAAGATTCAACGTGTATATTTCGTGGAATTTTTCAAGTTTCTTGTCCGAGGAATTAACGCACAAGTTAAGCGAATCTTTCGAAACAAAACTTCACGTCACGAACGTTTGCATTTTTTTTTTTTTTTTTTTTAATCAAGGGGCGGACGCGTCGGAAGAAACAGACGATAAGACGAAGCATCAGTGATTAATATTTGAGGGTACCGGGTTCCCATCAGTGGTGTAATTAATTCACGAAAATGTCCAGCCGTCTTATCTTACGAAGTTCTTCGCGACAGCTTCTGCAGTTCTCCGAAGTTTCGTCGATTAACAGGTCTCAGCAGTTTTCGTTATCCTTCGCGAAGTTTCGATACTAGCCACGTCTGCTGCGCAAGCTGGAAAAAGAACTTTAGAAAATGCCAATCATTGATTACTTCGACTTATATTTATCATTGATAGCTTTCAGAGCAGGACACGAACTTTGCAAACTTTTTCGTTGCTCCAAGACACTTTTCGATTCCTTCGTTGAACAACACTTTAGAAATTATTTGCTATTAGATATTTCATAGTTAATTCGACGCTTTATTTCTAGGAAATCCTTTAAAATAGCATGAGGTTGCATCGTCGATATCTCTTATCCTTTCCCTCTTCCCATTTCTTTTCCTAATAGGATGTTTTGATTGGCTTACCCGCTGGGCTTCGCACCTCGTGGCCGGTTCGTGCGAAGTTCCAACCAGGTAGCCGGTGACTCCGCAGGATCAGTTGTACAGTGCTCCTAGTAAATGAAGCGAAATTCCTTGGACGTTTCGAATTGCAGATCCGATCACCCTTTTTGTCTTTGTGCAGAAAACTAGGTTCGACGTATATTTTGAAGTAACACCGATTCGTGAAATTATTCCAATCTCTATTGAAAACAAAATGGTTGTGAAAATACTTGAAAAGTAATACGTTCGTATTGCCGCAGACTGTACGGCAGACCGAACGAGCAAAAGTGCTCGAAATGCCGCACCTGTATCCGTATTCCGTGACCAATTTCAATTCCGAAATTGCCGGTTCTTTAACAGCTATAGCACCATTTAGATACACTCTGATTTGATCTTTTCTTTCAAAACGTTTTGGATACCGATTACTAATTCAGATAAAACTGAACGTATTTTTAATCGCACGAGTTCACACTGGTGTACGTTTACACGATGATTAGGATCGTTTCAAAAGGAATGGTTAATAAGATGTCAAAACATTGATATCATCAAACGTCAGGAACAAAAGTGAAAGAAAAAGGCTGCACGCCGATGCAAGGAACATTAATTGTGTCCCTTTGGCTAGCGATCGTGCATTAATTGCGCGATAATCTTATTGACACACGAACGCTGTAAAAAGGGCGTTCTTCCTGGACGCTCCTCAGGTATCACGCTTACGAGGTACGTTTTTCGAGTCCCCCTTCGTGGCTGCGGAGAAGAAGGAACCGAACTTCGTGCATGCCATACCTATCATCCGTTCTCCTCCTTCTCTTTCGGTCGATCCTCTTCTTTCCTCGCGTTTGGTCTCTGTTTCTTGGCGTACCTCACGATCGTCGAGTCATCGTGTAATGACGTGCCGGCTGTCAGACCGCGAGGCGAGGCAGCACAATTCGAGCCACGAAACGATCGGTGCGCGGTATCGTAAAAACGACGAGGGGAACAGAGATGAAGACGCGGTGTTGACGAGAGTTGGAAGAAGATCTTGGAAGAATAAACGAGTTAAAGAACAGGAAAAGTCGAAGACTATAGGAATGGAAGAAAAATTTAGATAGATGATTAAAAAAAAAAAAAAAGAGAAAAAAAAAAGAATAGATAAAAATCTTAAGATAATGGAACAGCCATAGAATTCAAGACCATTCTAGTTCGTTAATATATTCCACACGAGTGTCAGGACCACGATCAGTTTTAATCACGACTACGCAGAAACGAGCCCGTCTCTGATAAAATTAGGCGAAAGCGTGTGCACGTATCTCGTGGACAGGTTCACGCGATAACGTGGCATAATTAACCGTGGCCGGGAAGAAGGACGGAAACGCGTGAAACGGAGGGGATCTAATTTCGTCGAGGATCCTGACACCCAGACGGACATGAACGTGAGGCGAACGTTATAGGCGATATCCATAATGGCGATGACGCGCGGACAATGGTGCGTGGACATAAATACCACGATCAGATCTCCGGACACGCCTCCGATTAAATTAGGAACGCTCCGAGTGGCAAAAAACGATTTAAGTGTTTAGACGCTCGAGTGGATCGTTCTCGGCTAAGGACGCTTCAGTGTTACTGACGGTGCCGCGAGGCCATCGAAATCATCGTCGATCATTTTTGAACCGAGTATTCCACTTACCCGGCTTGTTCGTTCCCGACTTTGATCGGTGCCCGTTGGATCCTTGAAGAATATCTGGAACAGATATTACAGCTTCGCGCTGTTACGTTGTATCGATGGATTCGAGGGTCTTCGATGATCTAGCGTTGAATTCGAGGCGTGACCGTTTGTTCGAAAGATATACGAGGACTCGGTAATGAAATTAATTATCTGAACATTGATCGAAAATGGAGGAGTCGAATCGAGTCGAGCAACAAAGGTACTCGGAGAGCTTCTGACAAGGCAGCGAGAAATAATCAGGCTTGGTGCACGGGTTTCTGGGCGAAACAAACCAGAAAACGAATTGGGACACGGTGCGGATGCGTTGCGAGGCAAAGAACGGAGTCGAGGAGTCACGATAATTCGTGTGATCAAAGCGACCGACTCGTTGGCATCGTCTTACCTTTAATAAAGCTATCTGGCATCTCTAATATCTCTTCTCTGGTTCTTCCCTCTGGATAGAGGAGAATGTACGATGTAGAGCGAGGAAGAACGATGACGACTGCGAAGAAGAAGAGGAACAGTGAGAAGATGTAGACGGGGAAGGGTAAGAACAGATAGAGAAGAAGAAGGACGTCGGTGTCGAACCCTACGAGGAACTTGGAATAAGAGAGAAGAAAAGGAGAGAGATCTCGAGGCTCTTTGCTCGAGACACCTTTCCACAACGAGGCCTTGTTCACCAGGAGAAAAGACGCGTCAGCTGTGTACGCACCTCGTCTCTTCGGGGCCATCGATACGACGACGTGGATCCCTTTTTTCGTTCTCATGGCTGGTGCCTTCCTCGCTCTACCCTGCGAGTCTTGCCTTATTATAGTTACCATTTGCAGCCGATGCTTATCGGCGACCGCCGTCAATTAAGCAATTATCGACACCTTCGACTCGGTGCCAGCAAGGATCCAAGATCATCGCGTTTGCTGGCTCATGGCCTCGAATATCGATCGTCGGATCGATCGGGCCGTTGCGAGATCTTTGTGTTTGCCCTGTTTGTCGTTCGCCAACTCTCGATGCAATTTTAGCAACGCAACGGGCCGGGCCTACTTTCGAGTACCTACGGTTCTTAATAATTCTTATCCTTTGCTACTGCCAATTAAGCAATTAACGTCGTGTTCCATAGACTCTTGGAAAATCGCAGGAAAGTCTTTTCTGATACTCCGGCATGGACGCAAAGATACGGAAACGTTTCTATGGACTTAATTGACCGTGGCGAAAGACCGTCGTACGAGCCATTAGCGAAGTTATCGAAGTCCACCGGGGTAGTCCATCAACAAACTCGTTAAGTTGATTAACCTTCGATGCACCCCGTGACTTCTTGCGCCGCTAATAAATGGAGGATGTGTAGATAAAACCGTGAAATATGTAGGGTTATTAATTTCACGGTTAACGATTGTCTGCGCCGTGCTAAAGTAGATTACGTTGTGCTCGGAGTATTCTGCTTCTTTTTTCTCGTTTCACCCGGGATTTGGTCTAACAAAAATAATCGTCGTCGATGCAGATTAAAACCTTTGAGAAGAAGAACAAATTAGAACGGATGTAGGCAGCGTAATCGTGAAAAAGAATTACGTTTAAACTACAATACAATTGAATTCGAGCACGAAATTGTACACGAAATTTCGTTGCGGTAGTGCGCATGCATAGATTTTACCGTCCAAAGAATACACGAATCGATCAACTTTTAATAAACCGTAGGAAGCATCGAAACGAAGAAGCTCGACAAATAAACGATTTGCGTTTGGCTAATTGGTACGAGAGAGTTTCCTTAAATCAAAAACTGTCACCGATATGATACTCGTATATATTAGATATCGATCTACCATTATTTACGAGGCCAACCGGATCGTGTCAACGTAACAGCTTCCAGGATACCGGTGTCCTGATCACGTTCCACGTGTCCCCCGCCGTGTTGTCCTTACAGGACGCGTTTACACCGACCGTACACGCATATATGCGTGTAGCAATTTACTGGCCGAAGAGGAGGCGTCAGGCTACATAAATCAGAAAGACAACGCGTCAGCTTATTAACCACCGACGATTTATTTCCGCCTGTTGGTACACGGACTTTCCACGCACCCATCCGCTCGTTCCCGGCCGAACTGTTGCGACAAAATTGAAAAATTCCTTCGAAACAACTGGCAGCGATATGAAGTCGGATTTTTCGCTAAGTTCTACTGGAATTTTTTCGGAATTTCATTTGCGACCAGCTTCGACGAGAAATATTCGTTTCTCGAAATTAAAAAATCAGGATGGTCCAACTTTGTTTCATCGATCGAAAAATATTTTATCAAGAGAATATTAAGGAATTTTCCGGTTCTGGAAGATAGCTTCCTTTCAAGTTCTTTCCTTATCTGCTCGAAACGACCAACGGATGCGCGTGCATGTAAACGAATTCCAGACATAAATTTACCGGCTTCCGCTCTCCATTCAGTCGCAAAGAACGCCGAGACATCGGTATATTCGACGATACTTCCGGCAATTCTTGGAAACTCTCCTCTCTGCGTTTCGACGTCTATGATAATGCTATCAATGTCAGGTGAAAAATAACATTCGCTCCGCCCTGCTCCTCCCGTTTATACCTCTGTCAAGCCATTTTTACGTATTTTCCACTTACGAAATTCTCCCAATATCGATGCAATTTTTTATCCCCTCAATGTTTTCCGCTACAATTGAGATAATTGAATGCCTGTGACTGTTACGTTGTAAAATGACGAAACAAAAAGGAAGGATAAGAAAGACGTATTACGTTCGGAAGAGAATGCAGCGTATCAGCAATTCCAGGAAATATGCCGAGGAGTTAATCGTGGCGGGGAGGGATCTGCTGCAATTAATCGAGGGAGGAGCACGTCGGATTTTAAGGACTCCTCCTGGTGCGTGAAGACCCACCGCGGGTTCCGTCTTCCGTTATTTATGTTGCTGGATCCAAGGAGCTCGGGGGGTCCAGGAATGTCCACCGTTCTTCCAAAACGCGATTCGACCGTGACTATTAATTATTTTCGGTCCGTTCACGCCTAAGACAGTTCCGACACTAGCTAGGCTACTTCGAACTACCTTACCTTCAAAAGGAACGTCTGTTTCCTCAATCTTCGCGCGTTGCGGTCTTCAAACTCCTAGGAATTATGGTAAATCGTTCGTGCAAAGGATTTAAGGGCGAATAAATCAAGACTACGTGTGTTTCGCCAATACTTTATTCACCCAACCGTCTTAATCTACGCAAAATCGCAATTTTTCCGCGCACTTGCAGCGTCTCTGTTTCACGAACGAGCGTCACGCTGCGCCAGAGACGCGAGCTTGTATCTACGATCGCGTATATTCTAGCGGCATACGCGCACGCTTGGAATAATTAACGAGAAAACGCCAGAAAGGGGAAGAAGGCAGCAGGTAGAACAGGAATAAACTGTCAGGTACCTTCTCTCGACATTACCCGTTTCTTCTTGAATTTTAAATTCGCTTCGACGTCATCCTTTGCAACGGAAATGATTATATTTTTTTTTTTTTCTATCGAGCAATTTTTTTGTTCTACTACTGTTTTAAGTGTCGTTCTCTCCAGTCGGTTTGATCTCGCGACACGTGTCGAGTATCGAGAGTCTCGTTATTTGAGAAAATCGGCGAGATCCGTGGTTGCAAGGGAAAACAGGGAGGACAATGAGAAGGGAAACACGGACGAACGACAAAACGAAGTGGTAACATTGCGATTTATCCTCACACACGCGTGATTTATAACGATGCGTACAGTCGCTATGGCACGACGTCTCGGGCCTCTCGTTTGTACGTACTTTCTCTCATTTGCGCTCGCGGAATCCACCGAAAAGAAGAGGTAAAAAGAAAAAAGAAGAACGAAAAAAGGTGGAAAAGTAAGAGGAACGGACAAGTCGAGAGTGGTGCATGAATTATTCAACCGGCAGCTCTCATTTGCCGCGCCGTTGATAATGATAATCGTGGATCCCCCACTAATGATAACTGTTCGTCGATCTCGTTCGTTGGACGGATCACAATAATAGCGACACTAATCACACGCTGATGGCCAAACATCGCTGATTAATTCACAAGACGTCCCTGGATACATTCATCGGTCGTATCATCGATTGGATGATGCAGTGGATGTTGAATCGCGGTTCGAGTCTACTTTTCCGAATAATAAGAGTCCCAGGTAGCAGTGTTTGGATGTTGGTCTCCGTACCTCTTCCACATGTAACGATACCTGAAACAGAGAGCCGCAAGGTGTATATTTTTACACTTTCAAGTTGTACATTTGCAATTTCTAAATCCTAAGCCTAATTACCGTTGCCAAAGTGGTACCACGTTCTCCCTTCGTCAGTCGTTATTATTGTTATTATTTATTTTTTTTTCTTTATCGAAATCGAGTGACTTTTGGAGAAAAACTAGCTACTCAAAAAAAAAAAAGAAAGAAAAAAATAGAAAATAAATGGCTCGAATCCAGGCGGAAGAGGGGTCCAGGTAGATAGAAGGTGATCTGCACCGTGGCCACGTTGCACGGAGAAGCACGTCGCTGTAGGTAAAACGTACCTACGGCATCGTGCCCCCTCCTCCCTCCTTTTTCCTGCCCCTCCCGTGGATCTGACCCACCGACGGTGGCAGTAGCGGCGTGCATAACAGGGTGGACGTTTAACATATGACCAGCTACCAGTGTTATTAATGCGCCGGTAGCGTCGTGCTCGGTTTCTTCCGAGCCCACGTACGGTGCCTACGATCCCGTGGCCGGGTTGGGGCCACCCGCGGGTCCTCCCTGCTCCACCGGGCCCCTCGATCGTGGACGGTAAGGCCCACGGACCGAGTGGGGTACCCGGGGAAACGGCACACACCGCAGACGTAACACGACACTCGGAAACTGCATCGCGACCACGTCGTCCTCGACTCATCCCTCAACGAGTTATGTCTTCCTGCCTGACGGCGGGTCTAATTAATATGTGTTTAGGCAGAGGCACTGTACCTGTTCGAAACTAACAAGCTACGTATTCTGGGATCTTAGAGATACCAAAAACAAAAACCGTGTTCTTCACCCTTATGGAACGGTAAAATCGAATCAGTGTCTAACAAGAAGGGGATGAGTGGTTTTCGATTAGACGTCTTCGTTGAATATTATTGCGATACCAGCGTGAGAGTCATAAGAATACGAAAAATTGTGAAATGGGAACAAAAAAGACGTCGTGGGTGTGCCCGTTTGTCCGAAGAGGGACAGATACCGATTCCCTGTACCTGAAGGAAGCGTCCAACACGATCGTGCGAGTCTATAGGCAAATATCTCCCGCTCAGCCAGGACATTAGGAGTTCTCCGGCGTCCAGAGGATTATAAATCCTTAATACAGATCGGCACGCGATGCCCGGCTCGTTAGGGTGATGCATGGCCGACTCTGGTGTCCCGGGGTGTACGGTAGCCGATACCAACACAGCCAAAGCTCAACATCCGAGAGGTTCGTTCCTGCGGGAACGGCTACACCCTCACACACCAGCAGCCACCAGGTAATAATGAGAGATCAGAGATACGGCTCGATATTAATTGTGCGCATCGAGTGTGGCGGTGCTGCTGCTGCTGCTGTTGCTGCTGTTGCTGATGTTGCCTCCACTTCGTAGCCGGGGAGAGAACTGACTGCTACCGGCTTACACCGATCCTTCGATGCGATATGTGCGATATACGATACAAGACCGTGGACCTGATCCTGCTGGCTCGTTCGCGAAAAGTCCACGCATGCTCGAACCTCCTTGGTCCACCGTCTCGTGGACAGTTTTATTGCGAATTTATTTCGAATTCTTTTCACGGTTTTCTTTGGATAACAGGTTTCTGAAGTATATCGTTTGATTTTAAAGGAGCGTTTTCGGTAGTCGAAGAAACAAGACAAAGAAAAAAGAGGGAAATATCGTCGAGAAACAGATTGAGACGAAGTCAAAGATTCCTCGGCTTCTCTATAGACACACACCCAGCATGTCTTACCACTTGTTCCGCGGATCCGAGAATATTTCCTCCTCTATCGACGTGGGGCCACTTTGAAGATACGATCTCGAAACAAATTACGAGCGTTGCTCGCGCTGTCCTGCCGTTTGCTCGTCCTTCGCAGCTGGATCGGAATAATCGCCGCCCGTTAGCGGGCCGAGTGAGATCGCGTCGTTTTAAATCGACGCGCGTATCCCTGATCCTCCTACCTTCCCTCTCTACGTCGAAAGAAGGCCGGGATTTATGAGCCCGTAGAGTAATACGTTCCTTTGGAATTAAAGTTCTACGCCTGGTACCAGTTCGCTCTGATAACGATCGAAGTCCAGGACCGAAGATTGTCGCGAGGAACTTCCTTCTCTTTGGTTTTCTTTTTTTTTTCTTTCCTTCAAATAGGTACTACTATATTAAATATAGTACATTCTCAGAAGTACTCGATCTCCGTGAAAAAATTTAGACCTACTTTAAGATCAATTATGATTCGATCTCGACAGCTTCCTGTGATCTTCAAATGATCTTGAGGATCAATTTTTATTACTTCAACGATTTACTCCAGTAACGTTGAGTCGTTTAACGTTTGCGACAGCGACACGCCAGGGTGTAGTTTGGCAAAGCAACCCTCTCAGAAGTATCGTTCGAGTTTCCGGAGTGCCTCTTTTTCCAAGGAAATCGAGACGATTCTAATCCCCGCGAATAGAAAGGAACGCGAACCACGCGGGAACAAGAAAACGTATTGAGTTCCGTACAAAGTGGAGCAGGTGTATGTGCACGTAGCTCTTGGACGGTCCGTTGCTCGTCTCAATCCGGATTACGGTAACACCTGGCCATCCGCAATTTTATCATCCTCCGTCCCGGAAGGATTCCAATTTTCTTCTCCCGTTACGCCACCCCCTGGTCTCTTATCCCAGCCTCGCTGCCAGCGACCGCTTCTTCTGCTCGCTTTTTTTCCACCAGTCTCCTGGAGACTCAATCTGTGTCTCATCGAGGATTATTGGGATTTCGTCCTGGGAGGAAGAAGGAAGAAGGGGCAAAGAGGAAGTTGGCTGGCTGCTTGCCTCGGCCGTCTGTGCCAGGGGAATCGGTTAGGAGAGAAAGAAGGAAAGAGAGAGACAGAATTGGTTGACCAGCGCGAGCCTTTAATTCTTTTTCTCGTGAACCGTTCGAGAGCCGTTCGCTTCCAGCCGAAATAAGGACCTCCGCTGATCGGTGATTTCGTCGAATTGTCCCGGCTGATAATTTACGCTGCACTCCCATACTCCGCCCGGTAAGTGGCACCGGGAATCTGGATTTTTAAGTCTTCTTCGTCCCAGTCCGCTTCTTCGCTCTCCGGGGACACGGAAGCACGGACTGCAGGATTTTTAATTCCGTCTTGTTCTTTGCTGGTCAGGTCGGTTCGGTCGGTAATTGCAAGGATTTCTTGGAAACGGTGAGTCTGCAAGGAGTCTGGTATCCTTTCCACGCGTTTTATAGATTCGCTTAAATACGCCGAGGGAACGAAAGCTTAAATTGTAGGCCAAAGAAGAGACTTCGGAACAGATTCAAATTACAAGGGGGGAGTAAAGATTTCTCCAGCCCATCTCCGATTTTATTCGCTTTTTCGCTACTTGAAAGGATTCCGTATCGTAAATGGATTTATTGAAATGTCCTTGCGATGGCCAGGTCGCAACAACTAATACCGGTAATCCCGAAGACGATTCCTCGTCTAGAGACTCGGTCCTGAACCCGCGAAAAAATCCTCTTACGTTGCAGCGTGAAGGGACTCGTAAAATCGAAGGACAAGGGGTTCGGAAGAAGAGTGGCACGCCGCGAAGGAAATCGCGAGCAGGGAAACGCGGCTCGATGGGACGCGAAAATAATGATCCTGTGACCGCGAGATAATTGGCGTAAGGAGCTTGCCTCTCGCACAGCAAGAGAGCGAGAGGGGGAGAGAAAGAGCATAGGGGGGTGGGTTTGCAGTTACATCAAAGGAGACCTTCAGCCTCCAACCCTTGCGGACGAACTCCTTTTTACCGTTTCCTCGTGACGCCGGGACGGCGATGCACGAAATCGATCCGTGATGATTAATTTTCAATCGCGGCTTAATTACGCCAGCCGGCTAAGCCCGATTGAAGAGGCGTCCCCGGGATGGTGAAAGGGCGTTCTACGCGGAAGAAAAATGGGGAAAGAGTGGAAAAAGAGAGAGAGAGGAGGAAAGGAGAGTGGAAAGAAAAAAGGAGGAAGTGTAAAGAGAAAGGAAGAGAAGCAGGAGGCCGTGTCCCTACGGTCCTCGAATAGAAAGGACACCCCCTTCGTCGGTCTTTCTCAACTTTCTCTGTTAGGATTGTGTCCGAGGTGGAGGGGCGGCAGGGCCATGGAGCGAGGAGGGCGGATGCAGGACACGATTGCCAGGAACACGTGATTAGATGGCCCTCCTTCCACGCGATTCTCCAGATTGGACACCCCCTGGGCCGCGGAGGGACGTAAAAAAATGCAATCGGCTCTTACCGTAATGAAAAAGAACCGACTCTGGGTAATTCGAACGAATACGATGTCCCCGTCCACGTACAGTGTCCACGTATGTGTGTTACGCCTCTGTCTTCGTAGATACGCTCTGTTTTTTACCATTAGTGTGTTCGCGTCGAGGGTAAGGGTACGCTGCCCCCTTGTGCTCGTTGCAATTGCAGCTGTCGCCTTTGAGGATATCGGCGACTTTGAGGATTGTACGCGGGAATCGAACGATCCTTGTAATCGCTGTCATTTTTTTATGATACCTATCGAAACGTTCATCCGTCGTTATATCTCTCTAATTGTTTTGAATCGTGTCCACAGCCTTGGTGAAATAGTTGGTGCGCAATAAAGTAGGTTTGAAATTGTCGTGTCTACAAAATGAAGATATAGTTTCAGGGGCTTCCACACGGCTAGGAACAAGATCCTACGCCAGTGAGGGCAAAAAGCCCATGATTCCTGTGATTCATGGGACTTTTTACGCTGGGTGGCCGGAATAATTCACCCTAATGCTCCTGCTAACTGCCTGTGGCCGTAGCGCGCGATTGTTTATTGCCAGAAAGCATCTCTTTAATATATATCATCGCCTCTGCACGGAGGATCGTCTCGTTCGAATAAAAAAGCGGTAAGCACGGGGTCGAGGTGCCGCGAAAACGAAACGAATGGATCGAGATTTTTTTTGTCGACAGAGTCTCGGGGCCCTTAGACTTTTGCCACGTAAATAAACGTCGCGTAAAGTCGAATGTATCGCAAACAAAGAGCGTCGAACCTTCCTCTGGTTGTCGAAATAGTTGAAGACGCGCTTTAATCGCGTCACAAACTGTGTATCCGGGACGTTAAGGGTTGCTACGCTTTGTGCAAAAGGTGAACTCGTTACGAGGGTGAATGGGAACGTTCGAGATTAATGAATGTCGATCATATTTCGACTAGGTGTGCGGCTCTAGAACACGTTTGATGGAGAGAAGGGTACAGTTTTTTTTCTTTTTCGGTGTCGGTGCGACAGACCATCGAGTATCAACAGTGATTGCAAAACGACCACGCGGACAGGAGTGCCGTTAGACACGTACATTAATAACACTCGACATTCAGTATTCTTCCAGCTCGCAGACTGGTTTCTCTATTTCTCTGTCCTCTGCCGGCCGGAAACATCTCTGCGAGACTCCAAGCTGGAAATTGAATACGATTTTGCATGGCAAAACTGGATATTTTTAGGGGAACTCGTTAATCTTTTAGACGCTTGTTTAACGATAATTTATATCACAGTGCCTTCTTCTTTCGGAGACGTTTAATCTTCGAAAAATTATATCTTCTCCTGTTAGAGATATTCTATCTTTGAAAATGAAAGAGGCAAAGTTGCACGAAACAGGGTTGGGGGCAAACCGGAACAGTAAAACTGACGTACGCGTGAGAGAGGTGTATTAATTAGCGGCGGAAGAGAAAACAGGGACCGAGAATAGGCCCCAGGGTTGAAATCGTTAGCGAGGGTTTGCCTCGCGATTCTGATTTAGTCCCGGTCCACGACGTCAATTCTAATTGCATTTGACAGTAATTTGGCAAGGGAGAGAGGGCTGATTGACGGCCAGCATCGCTCCGAGGCGTTCCTTTTGCGCTTTCTCCATTCACTTTCCGTCTTTTTCGTCTACAGCAACAATACTTGCACGACGTGCAACGATACCTCGCGAATATGTACACCGTATCTCGATATCCCCGGTAAGTTTCCAGTTTCACCGACGTTAATTAAGACTAATCGATACATCGTCTGGGTCTTTAACAAATTTCGCATCGTGCGTAAAATATTTTCCTACCACCAATCGTATTTTCGGTCCGAAGTTTCTGGGGAATATTTTTAGGTTGTTAAGAGTTTTTCTCTTTTTCTTTTAATATAACAAACCAGGCAGATAATTAAAATCTCGTATCAAGTATAACCGACGGAAAGACTCTTCTCTTTTTGAACGATTAAAATATTTATCGGTAATTTCTTCGAAAAGCAAAGAGAAGAAAGAAAGAAAGATCCAGTTACGTTGTCAGGCGGAGAGTAGAAAGTGATTTCGATGGGACACAAAATTACGCGTGTAATGGCACACGGTCGATTCGTTTAATTAGACACGCAGCGAGGACGTGACGCGATGATCGGCACCGACCTTTTTACAATCTGACAATTCTTCGATCGTTTCGACGCTGTGGCAAGAGGAAAGCGTGACGAAGATGACGCTGAACCACGCTGTTCTGGCCACACACGTTAATTAAAGTTCGCGCGACGATGCACATTTCATCTTGTTTTTTTCTTTTTTTTTTTTTTTTTTCTTTTTGCCAGTCGAGTTGCACGTCCTGCGAAGAATGCCTGCTAAATTATTGATTGTACGCCTAATTAATGTTCTTCAAGATGCAACTGTTGAGTTTCGATTTATCGATTACTTAATGCACATTCCTTTCCTTGCAAACGACTACTCTAATTAACAGTGACAGTTTGACAGTTACTTATTGATTTTCATACGCGGACCCAATGTAAATTAACGATATTTTTCACTTGCACGGACATGCGGATAAAAATTAATCGGTCCAAGTTTAACTGTTCGCAAAGTATGAATGCAAATCCTTCTTTTTTACATTCGGAATTGAATCGACAAAAACAGGTACCAAGTACGTTGACAACGACAGGAATTTATACGCCCGATGGTGGACGTTTCTTGGCACCGTTTGACAGCCAGAAAATAACTTTGACAAAAATATTGTAACGACGTCGGGAAATAATACGATCCCCTTTTGTTCCGGAACAATGGCTGAAATATAAGAATCAATGGAAATATTAATATCGCGTGAATGGTGGATACGTGATATCTCGGCTTAAATATGCGTTCGTACAAATCACCGCAACGTCGGCTCTATTTGGTGGCAAAATCAACCAGATCGAGGCAAAATTAATTAATTCTCGAGTCGATACATCGAAAGTAGTGGCTTATCATTCGTTAATTATGATGATCAGAGTGCAAATGGTGCCGTTGCACGCGTTTGCATCATCAATCCGTTCGGAGAATCATGGTAAACGCCTGGACTTTTCGCTTCTGTTTCCCTCTCTACGATATTATTATTACTATTGATAATTTGTACGTTATTTCCAACGCTTTTGTGTGTAATTGAATAACGTTTGGTTACACGTAACAGCGTACTATTCTATATTTATCATAAATGAATAGGACTGTAAAGAAAAATAAAAGAGTAAAAAGGGAATTTGTAACGATACTCCCAGTCTACTCGAGAGATTCGACAGAGAAAAATATGAAGAATCTTAGCGGCTCGAGCTCAAAAATTCGTAGGAAAAAGAATACTTTTATCTTCGTAGTTTCGCAAGTACGAGCGAAGAAACGAGAAACGGTAGAAACGGTCGAAGAATCGGCGAACAACGAGGAAGAATCGCGCTTGGCGCGTCGAAGAAGCCGATGGGAAGAAGACAAGGGAAACCGAAGAAATACTGGAAAGAGGGAACGAAATTTAGGGATGATCGAGGTGGAACGGAGACAAGAGGTAAATCTAGGGGGATAAGAGGGAAGAGGAAACGCACCGCGAAGAAGAATGAAGAGGACAGAGGCGGAGGGTGCGTTGGGAAAGCAGGAAAATGAAGGGAAACCCGTGGAACGCGAGAGAAAAGGAGAGGAAAGGAGAGAAATTCGAGGTGGATGAGAAACAAGGGTGCAAAGGAAAGATGAGAGAAAGAAAGAGAGCATGGGTGGATGAAGCGAAACCGAGCCGGAGGTGGGTTTATCTCGCTCATCCTCATTAAAACCCTTCGCGGCCCACCCCTTTCTTCCTGCCGGCAGCTCGTTCCTCTTCCTCTTCGGTTCCTCTTCTCTTCCTTCAGCTCGAATCGCAGCCCTCTCCTCGTGCACCAACAGACGACGACGGTGACGACGACGACGACGACGACGACTCGATGTCCTCGTGTTGGTAACACGAAGACAAACACCGACACTGAAAACTGCTCGACGGAGCGGCTGCGCTCTCATCTGTCTGCGTACGTTCGTTGGTGTGTACGTGTGCGGTATACCCGGTAGGCATCCCCGGCTCGTTGTAGCACGCTCTATTAATTAAAAAAATGGGGACTCTGGGGAATGCTGGTCAGCGACAGGGGGTGAGAGCGCATCGACGCCTCCGTAATTGGAGAGGGATGGAGGGAAGAATGAAGATTTCGTTGCTCTAACTACGCTCCTAATGATTCTTTAATCATTCCTTAATGTCGCTGGAAATTTCTTGTCTTCGTCTCTTTTTCGTTTCGCTACGACGTTTTTTTTTTATCGTTACGCACCTCCTACTTGTTAACCTCGTCTTTTTTTTGTATTCTTTGTGTATCTTATTACCCAGGTATTTTATCTTTTTTATTACTCGGTTTCTTGCATTTCTCATCCGTTTGTTTTTGTTTTCCTTTAGATTTTTTAACGCGCCACTTTTTGTCCCCTAATTTGTCATTTTTTTTGTGTACCTTTTCCGCTGGAAATTTCATCGATGTTATTTTGTAGCTAAGTTTTCATCAGTTTCCTCCGTTAAGAATATTATCAGGAATTGATTCCTCAAACCGCAACGAAGTGGTGAATAAATTAGAAGCAGTTTGAAACTGATTCTAACTTATCCTGAAATAGATAAAGTTGGTAATTATATAGCTAAGCGGAAACCAATCATCTCTAACGGTCTATTTTCGAGAAAGGAACTATTAGAAATTCTTGCTCGATACAGTGAAATAAGTTTCAGAAAAATCGGTCATCTTTAAGATTCTAAGAATAACTATAATCAACTACCAGTGGTCTACACATTCCTGTTATAAAATTTCACCCTATGTAAACGATACAACGTTAAATCCTACACCATTTTTCATTAAAATATTTCAATATCGATCTCAAACAGTTATTCTAGGGATAAATTAAAAAGAATTTTCCATCGAAGAAAAAAAGAAAAAGGAAAAAAAGAAAAGGAAAACGCAGACCTCTACCATCGGGCTATCGGCTAGCCAGCTCGATTTTCTCTAAGCGCAGCCAGGAAAGAAATCTCCTCTCGAGAGCGTGCTCATCTTCCTCGGTTTCAAGTTAGGTACCTTCGATATAACGAAGGGTGGTGGCTAAAACAAAGGGCCGGTCGCGGGTTGGTCGATAGTCCACGGCCGCCAATCAGGCGAGACCTCGCCGGCAACCCTCGTCCTTGCAACTTGCTATCCGCCGAGGGTGGGTTACACCACGGGGAGAGTTTGCTCATCCCCGTAGGAGAGGAACTCCGAGACCGAGGACGGCCAGGGTGTCTCGTCGCCAGGGTTACGACTCGATGGCGAAGACGGCTTCTTCTCTGCGCGTTTCTTGTCTCTGTCTACGCCTATCGCTCTGTCTATATTTGTGTCTGCTTTCCTCGTGTTTGTCTTGCAGGGAAACGCCTCGAAAATGGTGAACTCGATCCACTTTGAAAATGGTGAAAGAAAAAGAAACGAACCAACTTATTCCCTGATATAATCAACTTATCGTTGCAACTTTCGTAAGACTAAGCTGTGAAGGAATAAAATGAAAAAAAAGGGATGCGTTTTAATCAGCATCAAGAAATAAGTAACCGCCTCCTGTCTCAACGTATCTCGTTTATTCAACACTTACTTTTATCATACATCCTTACGCGTAAGATCTACATAAAAACTTATTAAAACGAGCTTAATCATATGTTCATAACTGGTTCTGGGCTGGGGCAGCCTCGCGTGGCGCTTCGGTGCACGGTGTTCCCGTTCTAAAACAAAAGGAACCAAGATCGATATTAGTGTTTTATTTAATAAATAGGAATATAATTTCTTTTCTCTTTTTTTTTTTTTTTTTTTTACTCCAAGAAGTATTTTAAACTAATTTCAAATTTTAAAAAGATATATCGTTTTAAATCAATGGAAAGACTTTACGCAACGAGACTTGGTAACAATAAAGAGCCACGACGAAAGGGATGGATGGAGAATGAAACGAGTGGGAAGGGGGACGCAGGGGTTCCACTTTTGTGGAGCGGACAAACGAGAGGCAATCGCTCGATCGGTGATCAGCCTTTAGTGCCACCGTCGAAGTGGCAATATTAATTTATTCCTCGCAATGCCTGTTGATCCGTGGGGATTCGAGCAGAAGGAAAAAAACACGCCAGTCTTCGCGATTCTGCGGATCGACGATCATCGATTGTTTCTGAGCGTCAGGCTAGAACGATCTCAGAACCATTATTAACTCGTCTGCCTCGCGGGACGCTCCTTCCTCTTTTGCGTGCCGTTTCTGCACAAGCAGCACGTGTATCTCGTAATTAATAATTGCGAATAATTACCCCTATCCTGTTCCCCGAGGATGCGCCGCGATTTGGAGAAAGGTATCGATCGCGTGCTTCGATTTCCCTCGACAGAGATGTTTCGCGATTTTTCGTGCGCTTGCGAAACGTGTATGATTTCTTTCTTTTTTTTTTCGTTCGATTATAAAAAATATATATATATTAGAAAGATACGATAAGTAATCGAGCGTCCACAAAATCGAGGAGAAACGCAGTTCGTTTCGTAACAGAGTTGCAGCAAAATGGCCAATACGAAATCAATCGGTCACAGAAGAAGGCCTGTGGAACCAGGGAATAAAGAAACCAGAGGATAAAAAGAAGAAGAGAACTACGACGAATAAGACGCGCGCATCATCTCCAAAGGGCCGTGACAAATGAATTTTTATTAAGCCCCGTTCCTACGAAGCTTATCAACCGATCCGATTGGCACAATAGTGCCGAACGAACGAGACCGGCAATATCGAGGAGGTCCCTGCTCTAACCTCGCCCACCCTCTGTAATTATTTTTACGAGGGTGAGAAGCCGGCTGCCGCTGACAGGCTCGTGGTCCGGAGGTGGAGTACTAGCTGACGGAGACACGACGAGGATGAAGCCAGAACCAACCAACCGTTCCATCAAACAGAGACACGAACCGGTGAAACAGGTAGAGAAAACTGGTCCCACCCCTTTCTGTGCTTTTTACGCTCCGTTCCTTCGAAGGCGGGGGTGGAAAAGGCGGACGGTAAAACCATGGAGACAAAGATTCGTGTCATTGACAGTGTCTCGGCTGGTTGGTTACTGACAGCCCGGACACGTGGCTAGAACACCTGTCCAGGGAGTGGAAAACGTGCCCGACTGTTTCGCGGACTCCTGTCCTGCCGTTTTTTCAATGACCTTGAACGTCTGAGCTGCACCATTCTTTGGATTTCATGGACAGTAGCCATTTATTGAATAGATGCAATCGTGGAAGAGAGCCGAGGGTTAAACCGGTACAGATATTTCTGTTTCGAACCATTTCGAGCTATTTTGAGCTGCGATTCGAGGAGATCAAATTCTAAGAAGGAACTCTGGTCTAATTTTGTTTCAATTTTTCTTCAACCCACGTTGTTGATTTAAAGCTTTCCAAAGACGTTGGCGTGGCCGATTCTCTATGCAGAATATTAAACTGGTTAGAATCCGGCTGGAAGACTCGTTATTTCGATCCTGGCAAGGATGATTCGGACAGAAGAAAGAGGAGAAGAGAAGCGACGAAGGATGACTCGACGAAAAAACGAGCGCGCGAGGTTCCGAGGTTCTCTGGTTCAATTTCTGGCATCAATTAAAAAGTGACGCGGACCAAGGAAAATCAGTAATTAACGAACCAACCACCCTTGGCTCTCCGCGCTTCCCAGCCTTCTTTCAAGATTCTGCTACCACCGTATTCGTCACTTATTTTTAATCGTTCATCGACAAATCTTTAACCATCCTTGTCTCCCATCGAAATCATTTTTAATTTCCTGCGAAATAACGCGAAACCGGACACCAAAATTTGAGGAACCTCTTATTTGATAAAAGAACTCTTCTACGAGTGAAAATTAGTTTTTGATCTTCTAAATGCAAAGTAGTTTAATGCGAACAATTGGAAATCAGAAACTCGTAACTCCAGTTTCAATCGTGAGTCGGAAAGAATCGAATCATCGGTGCTCCTCTTTTGGACCCAAAAACAAAATAACCCTCAGAATCGACGAATCAAGGTGTAACTTTGTTCCCGGAGCAGCCAGACCTGGTATCGGCCGTTAATGACGTCTCATCCTGTGACAGGGAAACAGTCGGCCAGGATTTGGCATCGTCGATAAAAGGGAGATGCCTCGAACGGGCAGCAGGAGGCGAGTTCCGCTTAAGTTCGTTACACGCGGTGACTCGGCAGAGACGGCTTCTCGAAGGTGCCAGCCTTCCCCGCCAGCTTCGACACCTTTTTACCTCGCGTCGGGTCGCTCGTCATTAGCACTGGCCCATAATTGCCAAATTCATGGGACCAGGGGCCCGCGGCCGCGTTTAATCGGCCGATTACACAGTGCCCTAGGCGAAACGTTCAGAGATCGCGATCGCTTCTCTCGATAAGCGCTGTCCATTGTTTAGAACGGCGTTCGATATCGTATGCTTCAATGACTGTTTGCTAGATCGCATAAGATCGCATCGCGATAATTAATTGGCTGTCCCTCCAGGTTATTTGGTTGCTCTTTTTGATCGAAGGTGTCGAATATTTTCAGTGACAGAACGTAGAGAAATAGTTCGGTCACTCTTGAGGAAAATCGAGTTGGTTGATCAAAGAAAATGGATCAAGATTGTCAAGCGTATCGTACGACAAATGATCGAGAAGATCTCGAGCTGAGAATTCTAAGAATCCCAAGGAGTGATCCACGGTTGAGAAACAATTTATCACGGGACAACTCCGAAGACGCTTTAATATCTTCGCCAGAGAAGAGGACGTGCCGCAATTAACCACATCGACGCGAAAGAAATCGGTCGGGGATGATTCGTCGAAGGGGCGTGGAGAAATCGAACCGGTGTACGCAAATAGAGAGGTGTCCGGAGGAGCGCGCGAAATCGCGTCGACGTGGCTGGATCGTGGCTTTTTGCCGGTGCGAAAAAGAAACGGGGCCTGCGACTAATTACCTGATATAAACCATTAGTCCTGTATATACGAGGAATTACAGGGCAAAGAGCAGAACACGGGGGATAGAAGCATCATCCTTGAAGAATCAATCTTTGCGGAGGAACCAGCAACCCTCTTTTCGCTCCTCCGATCGGACCTTGTTGTTTCCATGAATCAGCGGAAATTCGTGACCGAGGAAAATCAGCGTCGCGATTCGGATCCTCGATCAACGTTACGCGCAAATCGATTACGAGCAAGTATCGTGTCGATATACCAATCTGTATTCAAATTCTTCAAATGGAATCGCAGTATATTCGAACGTGAAGTCGATAGATTTAAAACTGCATGGATAAGCGATAAGAATAAAATGGCGACGATTGGGGGACAACGTATAGCAACTAAAGTATTGCTGGAGGCGAATGTCTATCGTGAATTTGGAGCACGTAATTTTCAGAGGATCAGGGAAACAACAATTGCTAACGGGATGAAACGAGAGGAGCAATCACCGGCGATTTCATAGCTGTCGTCTATACTGGAAGCCTCAGAGGCCCGTTTCAAGGTTCCTGTTGGTACCGAACGAGGATCCATGGAATGACGAGGCGCATTCTCGTCTCACCCTTCGAGCTTTCCCTTTCGAAAAAATTCGGGATGACACCTTATCCTATGAGCCGGCTTCTAAACCCATTTTACCACCTTTCGTTTCAATTTTTGATTAAGTCGCAACGAAGACTAAAATTTTTCAAGCTGGTAATTAAGAATCGGTCATTTTTTCTGGTCATGGATCACTTTGGAATCCTCGATCCTTAAAAAAATTATTTAAACTTAAATTGAAAATTAAAATTGTTTACAAAGTTCAACATTGTAACGGTGTAATTTTTTTTTTGGATACGAGCTACTGATTTATTGCAAAAAATACTAAGAATAGAATATCGTTCGAACAGTTTTTTGTTACAATTCAATTCTGAATTTTTCCTTTGACCAGAGATTTTTTAATTTATGTTCATCGCGAATCGAGAACGTCGTACGGGGATAAAGTACGAATCCTTCGATTTTGGACCAGCCGATCGATCGATCGGATATTGAGGATCGTCTAGCTAAGCCAAGCGAAACGAACTCGCCGTGCAGATCGACCTGTCAGCCAAACTGGGGCAAAACACTTGATCGGCGACTTTAATCCGACTTGGGGAATCGGTCACGGCGTGAGAGAGGCCGTTGCTATCGACAAGATCTTCGATTGGACGAAATCTTTCGGACTACGTGGATATGTCACGGTGATCTCGATCGAAACGTTCCAATTGCTACCTTGAATCAATTAAATCTCGTGTAATTGCTTTCTCGGTCGAACCGATTTCTCGTCCTACGTTTCTCAGGCAAAAGAATTAAGAATGGTATGTCGTTGAAAAAACCGTACTGTCGCCGGACTTTGTAATTTTCATTAATTTCGTCGATTTATTCGCGTAACGATTGATTCAATCCTTTAATTGCAAGGTTTTATTGCCGTAGAAAATATGTACGATAAGGATAACGAATCGGTGACTCTATTAATTATCGTCAATCATTGCTGTCGATGAAAATCGCGACGCGGAGCGTTCGAAGAGGGAAATCATCGATCGGAGAGCCGTCCGGAGAAACAAGTTTGCCGTGTGTAATTATCTGGGAAATCGTAGTGACAGGGAGTGCATAAATCCGTGGCTTATCTAATCTCGAGATGGAGAAAGGACTCACCGTCAGGCGCGAAACAATCAAGGAGCCTGATCCTTCGGTGCTGAAGAGGTTCGAGTTCGCCGTGCCGGAGGATGCTCACGTTGGCCAGGATTCTTGTACGCGCACGTTGCTCGTCGCGTTCCAATCCCTGAAACACACACCACGAACACGTCTGAGCGATCAGTCGAATCCTTACGGATAATCAGCGTGATCGAGAGACTGTTATCTGGTGATAATTAGTGATATCACGTCTCAATTCGGTACAATATTAAGAGTACGTTCCTTTTCGTTTCTTTTTTTTTGTTCGTTTGGATAATTGCATTATACGTAAAATAACGATAAATATCAAAAGGAAGATAACGCATCGAAACGAAGGACAATTCTTAAAGGAAAGTTTGAAGCTTAAAAATTTCTCGCGTATGGGATCAAGCTCGCGTTCGAGGCCCTTGTTATAGATCTTCGTCGAGGTGTGAAAATGACGGATGGCCGTAACGAGACGAGAGAGCCAAGGCAGAAACTCCTTTTCTCCTCGCCTCCTTTCATTTACTCCCCGCGCACGAACGTCACGCGAGAAAAAGTAATGAGCCGGCTTCGTTACTTAACGCCACGCAAGTCGTTTCACGCCCACGCGTGAAACAACTTCGAGGGGGCCGGATTGATTCGAGAATGACAGTTACGTCGTCACGTCGTCCCTGCTTTATTGCCTTGAAATCATTCGCGCTAAATCATTACTGTCGCCATTTTTTTTTTCTGTTTCCTCTTCAAGCTAAAAAGTCCGATCGATATTGATAAATTTGTCCAAAAGACGATGCGACTTTCTATCCGTATAAAAATTGAAAATTAAAACGTATATCGCGAAGAACACGCGTGACTTCATCTTGGCTGGCTACGTTTTTCTATCGACAATATTTTTCTCCGAAAGAAATTACCGCAGAAGCTAGCTACAATTCAGTGCTGTTTAATCCTCTGACGAGCATCGTTTTGTTGTCTGACACCTCTCGTTTTTGGCGAGGATGTTAAAAGAATGTTTGACGAACGTTCGATTGGCGGTGTGTTCGTTGTCGAAATTCAGCACC
>SMSQ01025714.1:91776-104183 GCA_019453375.1 Ctenoplectra terminalis
ACCCCTTGAATTACCCCTTGCGTGCTTTGATCGCTCGATCGACGAACAACTTGGGTGTAGATCGTGACTGGTAAAAAAAAGTACACGTGTAATTAGTCTTGCGAAGATTGAAATTTACACAAATTAAGTCGAAATCGATCCCTTGCGGTGGAGTACATTTCTGTCGTTTCTCGTCTCCCTTTCACCTGTTTCACCGATCGTCGATTCGATTCGGAGACTCGAGCCGATCGAAGGTCGAGCCCGACTTAAATCGAAGGCCCGATCGACGTTCCGTTCGACACGCGCGCGATCATTTCTTGATCCTCAATGACATCGATGACCCTGTTCGCAGCTGTGGGACCAGCCAGATCCCCCTTTTTTCGCGCAGCTGTGCTTCGAGACCTTCGCGCAATAGCTTCCCTTCACCCGGAGCTAATCGAGCCTTGCAGACCTCTCGATCTTTATCGTCCCCGGTCTCATGCGTAATCCTTTCCCGATCGCATTCGCTCTGCACTTTGTCGGGGGTGTATTAAACTGTCGTTAGAACGAGAGGGGTAAGTTGTAGCTAGTGGCAGAAAATATAAATGGGTAGTTGTTGCGGATCAACGGTTGACTAATAGCTTCGACGTGGTGATTCGTGTACTACGGAGTACAGTAGATTCGTGTAGTACGTTTAAAAAAGGGGGGAAAGAAAAGATTCGAAACTGGTGAAATATTTTCCGAGATCGAAAATGGTCGTTCGGAACGGAGCACCTTAAATCAGAAACCATAATGAAGTTACCACTGGATTCCATCCTAAATTCAGGGCCATTATACGCGGGACTCCCATAAATACGTGCATCTCGAAGACGAACGTTCTCGGAAGGATAAAATCTAATGTATGCAAATCCCCGCAGCGGGCCACGTTCGAGGAGGCTGTTGAAACAGAGGTTTCGCGGAATCGATCCATAATTTAGAATTCCACAGCATGTCATCCAAGCCGTCTGCTTCACACCTGAAAATTACTAGGCCAAAAGTCCCCCTATCTTTCCTACCGTATTCTACAAAATTTTAACATTACAATTTCCAACTAATTATTAAAATTAATCGTTTCGCTGCGCTCTGTCCTGAAGAATTCTAAGGAAACAAGCACGCACGATCACAGAAACCGTCGCATCGATGATCCCATGAAAAAGAACGAGTCCAAATAAAACCGTCAAACGCGAAATCCTCTGATCAAACGAGCCACCAATTAAACCCTTCCAGTCGCGTTCTCCTTCCTCGCGTCGTGTTCAAAGGATTCCGCCAAAGACACAGAGGGACAGATAAAATAAAAAAGAAGAAAAGAGGACGCAAGGGAGATGTTCGCCCACTCTGTTTGTTTTACTTATCTCGGACAAATTTGCTGTCTTGTAAACGACACCAAGGGTCGTCTTGACAAACTGGGGTGCTCTTGGGGGGCAGCCAGCCATGTAAGGACACACGCGGTCAACTTTCGACCGCGTTACCGAAGGATCTTGGTGCTTGGTCCTAAAAGACCAAAACGAACCATCTCTCTTCTGGTCTCTGACCATCCTGTCCTCCCCTGAACCCTCGTAAAACTTGACCAAGTTTTTTTTCTTCGAAGAAGACTAGGAAAACACGGTAAATGGAAAAGTACGGGAACCATAGTTATTTATCGCAACGTCGACGCGGAATTTATTGCGGACGATAGCTTCCTGCGAGAGAAATCTTATCGAAATTTGTCCCAACTTCTCCGGACACGTTGATTTTCCTCGATCAGAACACACCGATTCTTTTCTCCTTTTTTTTTTTTTTACGAACAGAACGAAAATCTTGCGACAAATTCCTCGATTGTTCGAAGATTAAATGCTCGAAATCCCAATGCGTTTAATACACCGCCATATTTAATCGATCTCCAGGTCTGATTCGCGGAAAACGCGAACAATGTCTCCAATGAATCGAGGCCTTCGTTGTTTCCAAGTTCCCGAGCGTGGAACAGAATTGTCCCGATAAATCAAGCTCCTCCCTTAGCGCAGGAAGAATTCAATCGGCCATTTATTCCCCTCCTGTGGTAATTAATTATTAATTAGGATTACAGCCTCGACCCCGGGGCGGCCTCTTGACGACGTAACGACTTCCTTCTTCCCCGGTGGCAAGATAAACGAGTAAGCGTGGAAGACTGCTAAGTAACTCCATGAATTTTCTTCCAGCACCCCTGGCTCGTGCCTCTGGGGGTGTAGCTTCTAATCATCCCTATCTCCTGACCACACCCTTGTCTCGCAACCTGACCACGAAGAACCGTCTTTTTTTTTGCTTCTTCTTACCTCTCTCTTCCTCCTTCGGGGATAAATATCGTCTTTTTTAGACTCTTTTTTCCCCTCTTTCTCTCTCGCTCTCTTTCAGACGATTTTAGCCCCATTCTTCGAAGCTAATGCGACGTTCAGCCAATGTTACGCGAGGGTGGGTGTTGACGACGAGGCTTAACGAATCTTGAAATGCCTTCTGACACGTATGTCCGACTGCGTGTCGCACGCGACGTTTTTTAAATCGATTCCTTGTCGCGCGTCTTGGCTTCCTTCTCCATCTCCTCTTTTTATGAAATTTCGTTACGCGACAGAAATTATGAACGAAACGTTTTTAAAGATCGACGTATTATTTTTTATCGGGATGTGATTTTTTCTTCCTCTTCTTTTTTTCAATAAAGTTATACCATAAAGTTTTACAAGTCCTTAAGGTGAGCGAAATTCGACTCAAAGGTTCGCGTGTAAAATTGAATTGCACGGAAGGCGCGAACTAGCGGCAAGAAAATCGTCGACAGGAAACGAAGGGCGCGAAAGGAGGGAAGCGGAAGTAAATCATGCAACCCCCGTGACGACGTCGCGCGATGACAAACGAGCACGTCGACGTCATTGCGCAAGAAACGACGACGACATCTGATAACGACCTTAATCGCATTAAGGCCCGATCCCCCCGAACACCCCGACCAACGATCCTTCTCCGACCGGTGATCGTGTCCCTAATGTCCCGAGAAAAGCACCGCCGCGATTGCGGATAAATCGCTTCAGACAAACTCGCCTAATATATTTCTTTGCCTTCCATTCCACTCACTGTCCCGCTGATACAAACGAACGCGTGGCCCGTTGACTAATTTTTCACGAGTTTCCCCTGTCAGAAAACCACCCTAAATGATTCTTTCTAAATTTTATCTTCCTCTTTCATTCACTCTTTCGTTCACGCTTCAAAGTGATATTCCATGCTATCGATAACGATGAGAAAATATTCATTTACAAAAGGAAATGACGCGGAACGGTGAAAGAAACAGCAAGACGCGAGATCCGATGAAACGATTTAACTTTCATGTATCCGTACGCCGAGCCATTGTAACTACCCTTGAAGCATAGAAAGAGGAGGCAAATAGGGGGTTGAAAAACCGGGGAGGCGGGTCGTGGAACAACGAGAGAGTCGCGTAACCCCTTTACCGGACAATGTGACATTTCATTATTAAACCTGGTAGCGCGGTGGCTTCGAGGCGAGCGTGATTCAAATTAAACGCGCAAATATTTGGGTATTTTATTTCCGGCGGAGGGTTTACCGGCCGACGAGGGCGTTTTGTTACCTATTCGCTGGTCGACGAGTTTAATTCGTTTCGTTATAAATACATCAGCAGCGGTCGGACCCGGGAAATTACCTTTGCCGGCATAATGGCAAAAACACGAAAACCAGCACGGAAATAACAGGCGGTGGCGGCGGGGGGAGACTGGGGGCAGGTTGACTGCGGGGGTCGATTGAATTTAGCGCTTGGCCACGGGCTGAATTATGAAAAATCGGCTCGATATTTCGAGTCGGCCGCGTAAAATCGGCCCGATCACCGTTCGTTAAAATTCATGCGCACAATTTGGACCGAATCGCAGCCCTGTTTGTTTCCTTGCCAGCATATTTACGGCTGATCAGGTCGGTTTCTGTTCGCCACGCGAAACTGCGTCTCTCCGCCCTCGCTTTCGGAACGTGCTGTTCCGCGAATTATCGTTCAATTAAGCCCGAAACCCGCATCAACCGGTCGCGGTTATCTTGCTAATGGTTTAATTTGAATAACTAACTCTTTAATCCCTTTTTTTATGCTTTTAATAGTCAGAAAGAAATGTTTTTTTTTTTTAAAGTGTCTTGGTAGAAAAAAAAATTATATTTTTCAAGTAACATTAGGAGCATCGGAAAGTAATCGAATCGTGGTAGTATAGATAAAAATACTCGATGTTGTTAACGAGGATTAAGTAAACCTCGTAATACGGAAGAAAATAGAAGAGAATCAACGTCGAAAGTTAAATTCTTACGTGACGCACCTTTCTAGTCTCGTTCTGTTCGTAACAAGCATTCATTGGAGCATGTTCGCGAGATTACACACGCTTTTCTCGTTCCTATTCATTACTATCAATCATTTAACACTCTCTGCCATTACGATCCGGAAAAATCCTGGATTCTTAATGACGGTATTAAAGTAAGCACGGTTTCAATTACGCTGTCACCGGTAGCGACGCGCACCAGGATGCTGCACTTACAATTCAGATGCACGCGACTGCACGTGACAAACTTACAGACAGAAACACGCGTTATTCACTGCGTGTTCTGATTCTTGCGATCTTGAATCGACATTTTCGATGTACAGAGCGATTCGTCGTTTAAAGAAAAAATCGAGAGATTAGGAATCGAACGTGGGCAAGAGCTGTTTTAACTTTCGAAGAATCGATTCAGAACCTAGCTAACACCAAGTTGAGCTGACCTGACTTGACCTGGCATAGAAAGAGTTCCTTTACTCCTACGATAATTACATGCAGGCGTCCTTTCACTGTAATACTTCGAATAGAAGCAGTGAGTTAATAACAATCAATTACGAAACGTCTAGTACCCCGTTTCGTTCATATATCAAAAGAGATTGCAATATCGGTAACGTTTGATCAAATAAAATCCTGATTCGTAACAATTATCGCAACCCTTGCACTGTTCCGATGTTAAGTATATTGGTACGATAATGTTGCAATAATATCACGATAATAGAAGGGTTATTCGAATAGAATCTCGTAAATGAGAGATCACGAGAACTAAAGGAAGTTAAATGGTCGATTATCTAAAGGTATGCTCGTAGCTGGACGAGTAGCGCGTCGTCGTACACGGAGCGATTTGTACTTAATTAAGATTACGCGTTGATGAGAACACCGGCGGCACGCAAGCCAAGATATTCGAGGGAGATTAGAGGCGAGCCATGGCCGATTCGAACGTAGACACATTCTTACGGCGAGGTCTGGCTGCGCTTATGCGTCCCGTAAATTAACCCCTAATGCCGATTTCTTTTTTATCTGATTGCGTTACTCACCATGCCCGAACGGATTCCGAGTAACAGCCGGTTTCTGGATTCAACATTTTGCGGTCACTCTCTGACCTGTAACACAGAAAAAAACAAAAATACCATTTATGTAGTAAAATTTGTAATTACAATTTGAAAGAGAAGAGAATTATCGGTCATGATAAAAATAAAAGAAGGGGTTAAATGAGAAATAAAGAAATTAATTTATCTTGCAACACTGAATACCTAATTTTGGTAGTAGGTTTTTTATTTATCAAAGGCATCGAAATAATATAATGAAAATCAATAATCGATGTATTTTATGAACTCAAAAATGCGTGACCTTAAAGAAATTTGTTTTATCTCGCGAAAACATGCATATCTGCTGATCGAACCAGGTGCATCGAGGGTGCACTCGCTTAATTTCACGCACTCGATATAAAAAGCACAAGTAACGATTATTAGCACCGTAAAGAAATTTCTGAATCGACGCCTTTCCTTGTTGACCGCGCGAGCTCGACTGAAATGACTTTCGTTCGAATTCTACTCGTATCAAGGAAACCACGCCCCGATATCGTACCTTCGGGCCAAATTGTTACACCTCGCCCCTCGGGCGTATTATCTTCCTCTCGTATTATATTCGGTGAGCTCTTTTTCGATATTAATTATCCCCGTTGTACATCTTTTTAGTATCAATCCCAGGGAATCTCGTAAAAAATATACTCGTCGACGCAACCAACCGGTGGAACAACTGGTCATTATCAGGCCAACAAAAAGTCGAGTGGACATCGAATAAAAGACAAAGACGGTGACAAGGTGTAACTCGGGCGCTCGTCGTCGCGTGGGACGTGTGTCGATAAATTTATTTGCATCGCGGTGCTTTTATAATAAAACGAGTCTCTCTGCTTTCGTCGGCCATTCACGCTGGACGATACATTATCCACGGGACGCGGGAAATTTATTCGACGTACCCTCCCTCCCTCTTCGATTCTTCTTCGTCTTCTTTTTCTCCTTCCTTGTTCCGTCGCTCTCCATTCCTTTTCCTTTTGTCCCTTTTTTTTCTGTTTTATTTAGCGAACGCGGTACACATCGAGTTTCGCCGTTATTGTCATCTATGTGTCGTCGATTAAACCGCGTGTCAGCCGACACTCTCTTTCACCACGGGGCAGAACGTTTCCGTGTTGCTCCATGCAGGGAGAGATAAAAATGTGACGGCTGCGCTTGTCGCGAATCGAGCTCGAGAGAGGTCTCGCGAAATTCTAGGGGCAATTTTTTGACGTTCGAAGCGGCCAACGTTTCCGTCTCTTTCGGTGTCGACTTATATGTCGTTCATCTTTGACAAGATCGGCGACAGTATTTGCTAATTATATACGACATTTCACTTGTTTCGCAAGATTGATCATTCCCAAATTGAATTATGAATAAAGCGCACCCATGATTTTCCAAACAATCAACTCGTTGAAACGGTATAAATATTTTATTCGATTAAATTGGATCTCAGGGGAGTTCCTGCTTGCTCGGTATACCCTCGTCTATCCTCTCCGTTACATGTATCTCTCTCGGATGCGAAACCACCCCCACGAGCGAAGCCAAGAAGATCGCAAGTAATCCTTTTGATTTTTCAATCGACCGCGGGCTATTGTTTGCGTGTTGTGACAGCGAGCATTATCGGACGCGATTATGAGCGGTATTAAGGGTGACTCGTGAGAACCCCATCTGGCCGTGGAATGGGGCGATGGCTGCGGTCATCGAGGGTGGAAATCACTGTTCGCTGCCATTACGCATTCACGCACGCAGCTTGCGTAACTATTCGTGTGCTTTGCGTAACTCGTGTCTTCGCGTACAGTCCTCTCCAATAACTGTTTGTCCTCTATACTACGCATTAAATATTTGTGCGACAATTTTTCTGTTTCTCTTACACTTTACAATACATTTACATATTTTATCGTCTAATTCGTTGTTCGATTTTAATTCTTTTTAATTTGTTATTCTAGATCATAAGGAAATTCCTGTTTTACGTCTTTGAATTAATACGAGATATTTTATTTAAAACGACGCTCAAGGATCTGTTTTATCGGTTAAAAAAATTGCGTTTCCTTTTTGCCTCAGGTTTGTTCCTTCGGTAGAATGATATGCAATTATTGCAAAGGACTGTACACGGGATGGCGTGCGTATGGGAATGCGAATTCGACGCGGTACCACGCAGTAATTCGAGGGGTCGGCAGGAATGTGATTTTTGGCTACGAGGGTGAACCGCCCCCTCCAGCATTGCGGTTTGCGCGTGACGTTCGAACTCGTCGATTCCTTGCGGTTTTTTTTTTATTTCCACTCATCCATATACTTGCTCCCCGCAAAATTATTCACCGTGAAAATTGTGAATCGCAATAACGAAACCCTAAAAAAAAAGTATTTCGCTTCATCATCCTTCACATGATCGTGACAAATCAAAATATACGATGTTCGAAAAGAAAAAAAACCTATAAATTTTAGAAGATCACGATCTCTATATTTAAATCATCTTTACAGTTTCCAGAGTTTGTTCTTTAAAATTCGTAATCCTTGTTTAAAAAAAATTCTGTACAAAACATTCCTGACATGTTCGAATTCTTTCCTTCGGTCTAAGACGAGCGAATCATTTTGATAACGCGTTCTTGTTGCACATTTTCGCGCGCACAGGATTGTCGAATTTCATCTGGGACACGAAAAGTAGAAAAGAAACGGAATCGCTGATCCGATGTTCGCGGACGGTGTTCGCGGAATACCGTGGAACGTGACGAGTGGCTCTTAATTCACGTAACCGGAGAACGATTGCCGTACTCTGATAGGAACATCGAGTTTACACGGCCGAACCGGATCGCGTTTCAATTCGTCGACAGGTTGCGAATAATGTTCGTGGCCAAATCGCACGCGAATCGTTTCGCGAGCGGTGAGCTTTCAATTATGCAAGCCGGTTGGCCGGCAGGCACGAATAAAATTTCGCGTACCTCCAAAATCCAAGCGATTGTGCCCCTCGCGGCCAGATGAAATCGTGCTGGATTTAATCAAAAATCAATCGACCGGTTTTCACCGTTGGAAAAGTAATTAGACGATGTATGATTAAAGGGACCGATGCTGGTATCTAGAAAGTGGAACGATTGATTGATTTGGGAAATGATCTCGATACCATTTTCATTTTTATTTTTTTTCTAAGCTTAATTTTGTTTTGTATTAAATTCAGGTTTCTTAATCGTATTTAGAGAATATTCTCGTGGCATTTAATAAATTTGAAACGTGGCTATTTGTCAAGCCTGTCGATGCTTAATGACTAATCGTCGGCAGGGGTGTTCCGCTGTCTTCGACGGCCCCGTGAGAGACGAGCAGGTGGAGGAAGAGGTAGAAAGGGCGGAACCCAGGGAACGGAAGGGAGAAGGAGCGAAAATTTCAGAGACTGGAAGGACGCGCCGAGTTTCTACGTTGCCTGGTACCTTTCGTTCTCCAACCATTTGTCAAGGTGACAAGGCAATCTCACCCCTCTGCGCTATCACCCCCTCCAAGCAACGCGAAATTCGTTCTCCAGGTACGCCGGTGTCATCGATCAAAGTTATTTGGAGATTGGATGCTCGCTGTTCTTGCCACGAAATATCGTTTGCTGCCTTTTGTCCAATTTTTTCGGAGTTATTTTTTTGAGAGAAAAAGAGGAAAATTAAATTCGACTGCAGAGGACGAGGAGAAACGTCTTCCCGTCGAAGAAAGGAGCCGCGATTTCAGAGAGATTGTAGGAACGGAGGAAGGTTCGGACCAATCTACCGGCAATCCGGCTAAAAGTCGTCGACTTCAAGTATCGTATCCCTTGCGACGTAATCGTTACACTCAAGAAGAGTGGTTGCCTCATCCAGCTAAACGGCAAACGCCTCTACTTCCATTAACCCACCAGGAAAAAATAAAAAAAAAAGGGAATCCAGAAACGTGGAATTTTTAAAATTCCGCGTAAAAATTCTCTAGGAAATTTTCCAGGTTTGCGATAACTTGAAATAAAGCGCAACAGCTTTTTAGAACGTATCAAAATCATTTGGACATTATTGCTCGTTATATCAGCAGGAGAGAACATTTTCTTCCGATTCGACGAGAAGATGTCTGCGATTCCTAACCGCAACCCTGTACGTATCTCCGACAGATTTGCACAGAAATTTTTTTTCGAAAGGAAAGAGAGTCGAATCGATCCATGTTAATAATCGTCGAGCGCTACGCAAGTACCGTGTCCCCAGTCACATAATCACTGTACTTAAGGGGAGTGCTCGCTCCACCCGTGACCGGGTTCCCACAACCTCGCCGTCATTAAACGACCAGGCGAATCACATCGGTCTCTTGTCCCATGCGATCGACCATTTTGGCAGGTGGTGTGTTCACAGATTTCCCATAAAACCGCGGACTAGCTCCACGCTTTAATTACGAGCCACTCCGCTAACAATTGGTCTCCCACAAAATTTCCGTGCAGTTGATAACACCTTATATCGCCAATATTATTTAGCTTCTTCGAAATTTATGTTTTCCAATGCCGATAAAAGATATTTTTTTAAAATTTGTCGCTGTTATCGCGTCGCTATTATTCACGCATGGGACGCAATTAATTACACCGGAATCGGAACAGCCTCGCTATAAACCAAAGTGGGAACGAAGCGACCTCGTGTCGTTCCGCATCGAGAATTCAAAGGTGGGGAAGCACGACTTCCTTCGATGCTCGATTCGCGACGTCGGACTCGTGTAACAAATCGACCTTTTAATCACGAGTGGTTCGCTGCCTCTAGTCATTTCGCCCAATGGGGGCCCCTTGTTTAGGCGCTACGCCGCAGTGCGGTAGGTTGTCGGTCAATTTCATCCTGGGCCTCAGGATTCGACGTTTTGTTTAAGTCTCGAGCTGCCCATTAGTCACCATTCGCACCGGGGAACAACGATGCTGGTCACCCTTCGATCGGAGGATAGATTTCGAGGATCGGGACACGGATACTCGATGAGCTCGAGTGGGACGGANTCGACCATTTTGGCAGGTGGTGTGTTCACAGATTTCCCATAAAACCGCGGACTAGCTCCACGCTTTAATTACGAGCCACTCCGCTAACAATTGGTCTCCCACAAAATTTCCGTGCAGTTGATAACACCTTATATCGCCAATATTATTTAGCTTCTTCGAAATTTATGTTTTCCAATGCCGATAAAAGATATTTTTTTAAAATTTGTCGCTGTTATCGCGTCGCTATTATTCACGCATGGGACGCAATTAATTACACCGGAATCGGAACAGCCTCGCTATAAACCAAAGTGGGAACGAAGCGACCTCGTGTCGTTCCGCATCGAGAATTCAAAGGTGGGGAAGCACGACTTCCTTCGATGCTCGATTCGCGACGTCGGACTCGTGTAACAAATCGACCTTTTAATCACGAGTGGTTCGCTGCCTCTAGTCATTTCGCCCAATGGGGGCCCCTTGTTTAGGCGCTACGCCGCAGTGCGGTAGGTTGTCGGTCAATTTCATCCTGGGCCTCAGGATTCGACGTTTTGTTTAAGTCTCGAGCTGCCCATTAGTCACCATTCGCACCGGGGAACAACGATGCTGGTCACCCTTCGATCGGAGGATAGATTTCGAGGATCGGGACACGGATACTCGATGAGCTCGAGTGGGACGGAAAGGAAGCGAGGCGCTTGAAATCTGAGCAGAAGTGTGTTTGATCGATCAGGGATGTCTGAGAGAAAATTTAGAGTGGCAGCAAGTTTAATTACAATTTTGAAATAAATTTTTTACCGAATATATCTTTGAACCTATATATATGTATATTTTTTTTTTAACAGTTCACGAGGGAAATTACGAACATTGCTATAACCGGAAGCATAAACGAAAATGAATCCAAGGGTCGATCGATCACAGGGAAGAGAGATAGGAAACGGGCGAGTGAGACAAATAGAGGAAGGAGGATCCATGGATCCATGGATCCGAAACGTGACGGCGCTCGGCTGAGCGTGTATCCCACCTGAAAACCGGAAACCGGGGTTCCCCTGCGGAGAGAGAGAAGGCAAGCCTACCGGAACACCGGAACCGGAAGGGTGCGGAACCTAGGCGACCGACGACGTGCCGGACAGTACCGGCTCGCACTGATTACCCGCTGATGAAACGTACCGGCTCGTTGACTTCGGCCAGGGTCGTCATTAGGTACGCCCCTGGTGTTGGCTGAACGATGTAAAAATCATGCGAGACAAGCACGGCTTCATTAACTTAAGGGAAAATAATGCAGATCGGTTCTATGAAAAAATTTGACGATTCGACGTTGTTGGTACATCGGACGACTTGAGTTTCAATGGCGGCTCGTGGATAGGCACTGCGGAACTGCAGCACCTCCAGTTTTTCTCTCTATGTAAATATGTTTGTTAATTTATTTATACTCGCTTGTAACGTTTAACTTTATCGTCAACTATTCTTTGCAATTCTCTTATTTTGTACAAAAAGTAATAAAACTCCAGGTTGTAGCGCTTAGGAGACTGTTCCTACGCGCGCAAGCATGTGCACGTCATAGTGAGATGCCAGTTTAATTTCACGTTTAATTTTTTTACAATATTCGCCACGTATACACTCTATTTACAATGTACATGTATATTTCAAAAGTTGCAGCATCCCCACGCGTTTCAAGCCACGAGCCGCCATTGGTTTCAATTGCAAGACGAAGAACCGAAGCTTTGTTTTAGTTTATAAATTATAATTGTTGAAGAATTTTTGAAAAATTTAGAAACCATTTTGAACAATGATCTCCGAACAACAATGTTCTGTGCCTCTTCCCGATCCGGTCATTTTTATTGCTTCACGGATTCACGTGACAATGGGGCGCGTGTTTTTTAGGCTCGGCCGATGGGAAAAAGCGATCGCGGCCGGAAGTGGAAGTGGAAGTGGAAATTGAGGCAATGAGAGCGTTGCCCGGCGTGTCTCTTATCGAGATATCACCGGTTTCTCGTTTCCGCAATTTCCTATCTGCCCTGGCTTTGCACGACCGCCAATAAAAATATATTTCGACGAGTCATAGCGAAATCTGTTTCGCGTAACCGCCGGAGTATACTAGGCGTTTCGTTTCGTTTATAAATTTATTAAAAAAAA
>SMSQ01025715.1:0-18688 GCA_019453375.1 Ctenoplectra terminalis
CTTAAAACAAAATTTCAGATCGAGGAGTGGCATGCGCGAGCTGCCAAGTTAAATGATATGTGTAACGCCGTAAACAGGTTGTTTCAGCGACTTACATTTTGTAACAATCGTGAGTTGCTATATGATCTATATTCATATGTGTGGGACATGCGAGGGGTCGTGTCTCTGTTAAACAGTTATGTGAAATGGTTGGGTAAGTTACATTTTATTCTCATAATATATTTAATATATTCAGTATCTCGTTGTGTTTCCATGTATATCTATAAAAAATTAAGAGAGACGTTTCAAATTAAGTAGAAAATAATATTAAAAGAATTCCAATGCAATGTAGTTTTTAATAACAAATATTTCTCGATCCGTCCATTATTCGGTCTTTTAAATACAACTATGGAATCATTAATATGAAAATATACGAAGAAAGTTGATTCAAGATGCTAGTATGCTGGTACAATGATTGAAACGATAAAAATTAGTTACGTTACTGTAATGTAAAATTACAAAATACGAAATGCTATTGAGTTTTATTTATTTTTTTTTTTTTTTCTTTGATTTTCGTATCGCATCGCGATTAGTGGACAGTTGTATTTGTTGTGCTACAGATGAGTGCTGTTGTTAATTTTTCTCAAAAGTACTATAATTTATTACCTATACTTATATTTCAGAACAAAAGTGTCTCGAGTATTGGTAAGTGCAATGTTCTATCTGTTTTTTTAATTCACTCATTCTGTCTTTTTACAAGAAAGATGTGTTTTTTATAAATTAAATTATGATTTTTGCGACTAATGGAAGTTTATAATTTTGTAGAATGTGCAAATGTGTTTAATACACTAAAAGAAAACCTTTTACATATGTTTTTTTTTTA
Organism: Ctenoplectra terminalis; assembly: GCA_019453375.1. Taxonomy (NCBI): domain Eukaryota; kingdom Metazoa; phylum Arthropoda; class Insecta; order Hymenoptera; family Apidae; genus Ctenoplectra; species Ctenoplectra terminalis. Next base: position 863 of record SMSQ01025715.1, read on the forward strand.
TTAAACATCGTTCCAAAGCATTTTCTTTTTTTAAGCCTTTCAATAATTTACATTATATATCACACTGCACTTCCTTGTAAAATGACATAATTTATCCAATCATAAAACACGCAAGAAACATTGATTCCATAAATTACTGATGTTTTGTTAATATGTTTTAAAGCAAAACAAAACTATTTATCCTTTACAAACACAATTATCAAAAAATGAAAATAAATATCACCATCTTTAATCAGACACAAGTATTTTAGAGATATTATTTTGTGAACACAACTTTTGTTTCTTTTTTTTTAATAAAAAGTTAGAAACCATGATGCGAGACAACAATTAAATTAAGATTTAAAAAATAGGGAAACGAATCAGTTTGACATATTCACTGATTTTTTAAAAAAAAACTGTTTTTGATAATTTGACTACTCTTTGAACGATCAGGATGCGAACATACATTAGTAATGATTGGAATCGAAACGTTTCATAGATCGCATATCTATGAAACTGCATCTGTACATTTGTTTCTGCGCCTTAGAATCAAATGTACTATGTGGCGCGCGTAAATGAACAAATTTGGTTGCCGTAAGTCAGAATCAGAACAATTTAAAAATACAAATCTTACCCTTGTTACTTGATACAATTCTGTTTCCTAAAAATATATACTATAACTGCATTATACAATTGCGCCAAACATGATCTCTTATACAGAACTGAAACACAAACTTAACGGGGTTGTTCGTCATTTAAAACCAATCAATGTAAACCTTTTCACTTTTAACTGCGTACAGTATTTTATGAAATGATTTTCTTATTTGTCGACTAACGGCTTCCTATTTATAGTTCTGTTAGCGAATAAAGAATGTCACAGCATTTCTCATTTTTTTCTTTGATATCTATTAGCAATAATCTTTTGTCCGTCTCCAGAAAGTTGTATATAACGTACTGTGTATCGTCAAGGCAAAATAAATCATGAGAATAAAGAGAATTGATGTGGCTTTCTAGCGCAATATTTGGCAGAAGTATTTCAATAGCAAACACTTTTTGGGAAACTATTTAACAGCATCTATGTGGACCTGAACAAATACTGTGTTTCAAATAACTTTGTGCCAGCTATTAACATATTGATTGACTTTCTTTCACAGATAATGTTTGGCAGAAATCTATTCATTGCACTGATACTTCATAATTGATACATTTATATATGACAAGATACCTAGCGAAGTACCGTACAAGAAAGATAATGCGTGCAGCAAATAATTTCTGCTAACAATATAAGTGTATGAGGAACAGTACAGCTTCAATTCACTGACTAACGTGCATTTCTGTGTTTTCTGTCTTGTTGATAGCGTTTGGCAGATTCCCGTCGACGATGACAACGTTTACCCAGGGCAGCTACACATGTATGCGATTCACCAGTCTGAGTAATCCAACAATAAGCGCGCGATTAGCAAAGCTTCAAACTAGCGAAACTTATGAAAGAATTTCGATCTGCGTTTGAAGCTTTGTACAAGATCCATTCTTATAATTAATATAAACAAGAGATTTGCGCGTAGAAGCAGCGTTCTGATGCCTTGAGGATCTATGTGTATTCAACACAAACATATCTAGTACTTAATGTAGTTTGGTACAAGATGGACATACTTTTTTATTTTGCAAAAATTTTCATGAAACTTTTATTGAAATTTTGTTCCTGTAAACCAGTTGTAAACGTTGTTTGAGTTTTATTTCGTTCCATCGAATTTATTTCCATAATTGAATTTCAGTTAATTATCCATCATTTGTTTGCATATTAATCATTGTTTGAAGATACGTATGATTTAAGTATATTTCAAAATTGTATTGTAAATTTTATTCCGTTTGTGAACCGTTAGATTTCAATAAATTTTGTATGCCAACAATTTTTGCACGCGAAGTAAGTCCATCTGAAATTTCTACAAAATTGGCAAAGTTAGGACAATTTTATGAAATGTTAAAGACTTTTCCTGAGAATTGTACTGGTCAAGTATAATCAATGAAAGTTGTATCCCCCAACGCTTCTCTTCGATTCATAGAATTTATTGAAATTTTTATTATTCGCAAGGATGAATAACGTTCATAGAAAATTATACTTTTACTATGCTCATCGGATGCTTCTTTCGTGAATTGTGAATGACCAGTAGAACATCCTCCTTTTGCCAACTTGCCTGTACTAATTTCTTTTAGTTGCAGAAACTGTATTCTTTTCAGGAGTAATAGGAGTTTTATTTCAGGCGCATTTTGGCAAACTGAATTACCATTCCACCAATCCCATCTTCTCTTCCATCATCTCAGGAATTTGTCTTTGCGCGACTTTGGTGCAACATTCTTTGTAAATCAACTTTTCTTTTTTTTCCTTTTTTTTTTTTGTTATATTTTTCATCACAATTGATTCGACATCAATATCAGTACACAGTCTTTTAACGTTGACAAATTAATCTCCCTTTAACGAGACTCGTTTCCCAAACTACCTTATGAATTTCTTATTTCTTTCTGTTTCAATATTGTTCATCATGTATGCGAACAATCAATTCAAACACGACCTAGTTAAAATATGATTTTATTCGTCAACGAAATGGTGCACCGTAGTTTTTGTGTTCGATTGATGGATTTCTTTGTCTCACAAGTACGATTCTCTCGATTTTATGATTCATGCAAATGACAGGATAGCGCGGACGAGATAAAGAAAGAAAGCTCCATCGATCGAAATCTATCTATGCATGTTACAAATTTTAAGCAAAATTTAGTGTTCAGAGCAGTGGAGGCCATTTCATAAATTTTGCAAATTGCATAATCGCGCGTACATAATGTTTGGTATTTCACAATTTTATTAATGTCATGTACTGTGTCTTGGGATAGGGTTCTCGAATGGTTGGAAAGAAACTTTTATGAGCGGAGATCAAGAACCGTGGGTGTTTCGTGGAGGACTTACGGCTGATCTACAGGTATATTTGCCATATTTTTTCTAAATCAGAAAAGTATGTTCATTAGAGAAAAAATAAGGAAAATTAATATGAGATATTTTTTATTCTTCCAGAGATTAATTCCAGTGGACAGTGGTAATGACTTATTCGTTTACAAAGCACCAGAAGTGCCCAGTAGTAAAATCTACACAATTAGGCCTTATTTATCAAGCGACGAAGAAGCAGTTTACGCTGTGTGCAATAAAGCCTGCGGTTGTGCAGGATCCTCTGCTATGGCAGATCGGTAAAAAGAATATTTACGATATAGGAGTATTGTCTTTCTGTTAGGACACATAATTTTCAGTGTTAAATTTTTGATTACAGATTGGTCGGCGGTTTTCTAACCTTGAGTCCAGAACTATGTATGGTTGTCGAAGATGAGAGTGGTATAGTAGGTTATGCACTGGCTGCCTTAAATGTAAAATCTTATAATCAGAAATTAACTGTTTCTTGGATTCCTGAGTTACGGATGAAGTATCCGCTGGAGGATAATATCAATGAATTACCACAGAATGTTCAGGTATTTTTAATCCATCATCGTTGATTACGTAAATAAGAACAGTTATTAATTTGTCGAATTTGGATTTAGGATGCCATACAATATTTCCACTCGTTTGTTCCGGATGTACCGGAACAGTTGTGCAGACAACATCCGTCGAAGCTGTTGTGTGTTATATTACCAAGCGTTACGGACCAATCTGTCCCTAAAAGATTAATTACGTGCATTCTTGCGGCTTTAAGAGCGAACGGTATACAATTTTTTGCGTATCTGTGAAAATATTGCTTGTTATAAAAAGATACGGATGTTGAAATAATATTTTCTCAGGTTCTTTCGGTGTACATACTACAATATCAAACGCGGACAAGGAGGCTCATGAGTTCTACAGTAAATTAGGTTTCATCGACTTAAATCCTGCGCAGGAAGAACATCCAGGAATCAAAACTATGTGCAGAAGTTTCTAACAAAGAGTGAGTACACCAGTGATATTTGTGAATAAAGTGTATCTGCTCGGACCATCCTCGAAGAAGGCTTCTACGGTTTAAAAATGAAGTTTCGGTTGATGTAGAAATCTATTTATTTCTAAAACAGTAGGGGAAGTTTTCTGTCTATGTTGTGTTTTCCTCTGACTGACAAAACTATTGACTTCTCGAACATACTTTCTTACGAGTAGAAGAGAAGAGAACGCGCAGATTTTACATTATACATAAAATCTTCAATTACTCGTACCTCTTTTCCGAAAGCTGTCCTATAAGATATCTGCCTTCTTGAACCGTTGATAGAAAAAAAAAAAAGAAAAAAACACAAAAAAAAGAAAGAGAAAAAAAGGAATCACCCAAATGTGTTTAACGATATAATGCGCGCATACGATGTATATACGACACGAATCATAAGTTACAGTGTGGTTGAACGGAGAGAATGCGAAAAAAATAAAGTGTAAAACGTGCAATAGTAAGGATTAAACAGAGCGAGGCGAAACGAAGAACAGAAGAGAAAGGAGGATCTGTTAATTTTATCAATACTTTTCGTTCGTGCGTACAACGCTTTGGTATTTCAGTATATCCGATACTCTTGTGTGTTAATAGAAAATTTTCTTGAAGATCAAAAGTTGTATATAACCTGATAAATGACGAACGGTGAGAAGAAGAAAATGCCAGTATGTGTGTTCAATTAACGAATCAATCAAAGCTTTTTAACTCGTTGAAAGATATTTTCTTATCTAAATCACAGACACGAATAACGGAAGGGAACTTCGTTCGGGTCATTTTTGTTGAAGCGTTATAAAAAGGAGAAAAAAAAAAAAGAAAGAACACAAACTCTAGTTTTAATGTTGAGTCCGTATTTCTAAAAGAGCCACTTAATCCGTATGTACTCTACTTTCTGGTAACACAAAATGTTCGCTTACATACGTGTACATAATCGATATTTAATACGCCTATCGCAAGGCCTTTTTTTTTTTATGTTTGACGTATCGTCCTAATTATCGTTGTTCTTGGCCACGCAAATGTCGGTATTATTAGCTATTCTTAATTGGTTCTACGATTGCAATATGTAATGTATATATACATAGAATTATTTAGGAAATATCGATTATTTCATTAGACCTCGTACGTACCCGAAAGCAACTAGATAATTCGTAATTCAGTTCTGTGGCATTGGGGACGTTAAATAACATGTATGTTGCGTTTTATACGATCGTTTATTTTATCGATGATTAGAACTTTTTATGTCCTGTTGCAAGTAACTGAATCAGTAACCGAATCAGCCGTAAAAATACACAAAACTTGTTTACTGGAGATAGCTTGGAGACTGCGTACAATTGCTGAAAAAAAACGAGATAAAATGTATGCAACACTAACAGTTAGTAATAACGCTTAGGTCGTTACATCGCAGGTTTAGGCACGTACCAATAAGCTAGTTGTTCGTACCACGTTGTATGCGTCAATGTATCAAATGTACAGAGCCAAGATATAGAAAGTAACTAACAGATAAGGTGAACAAACACACAGACACACACACGTACCGAGAAAAAAAAAAAAAGAAATTCAAATAAATATAAAGATCTTAGATATCTGCCTTATAATTACTATCGATCATAGTACTACTACAATACATTGTATCGCGGACTAAGGTGTGATTTTTCGATCCCGATCGAAGCAAAATATTCGTACTAAGATTTGAGATGCGGTGCCATGTAAAAAAAAAAAAAAAAAAAAAAGAGAAAAAAAAATGAAAAGAAAGGTTCGATCGCCGTGAAAATTGTTCACGTAACTGTGGAATCTATTTTAATTCGGATCATCACTTTGTAGGATTTTTATACTCGCGCGTTTTCGCGGCGATCGAACGTAGAAACGACGAAAAAGAGTTACATTGACGGGAAGGCTGGAAAGCAAAAATGTTCTTTGTATTCTTATCCATTTTTTTTTTTTTTACGCAAAGTTCTGAAATTAATTCACCATTGTGCGTATTCTTTGTCACGAAATTACGTCGCGTTTACAGAGGATTTTGTATTTCATACGCATCATTTTTAAAGACTACGGCTTCTATGCAGCGAATAGTTTTTTTAATACATGTTGTTTCTTTTTTTTTTTTTTTTATGCTGTTTAAATAATTAAAAAAAAGGAAAAGAAAGACGTGCGTACAATAATATTTCCAGTTATCTCGTCGTGTATTTTTAAGTAACGTACACACGTGTAATTAACACTATTGAAACAATATGTGATTACTATTGATTTATTTAAATAAACATGTCAAGACTGATACTCCTGGTGTAGTCAAAAATCGATACCGATTATATTTGGAATATGATCGATGATTTGATTAGAAACGTTGCAATTTATTTAAGTTTTCGACGACACCGTTGCGACGTCATTGTATTTTCGCAAGTTTTTAATTTCACTTTGGAATTGTAGTATCTAAAATTTCAAAGGAAATGCATGAGAATCATTTAATCAGAAACCATTTAAACAACCTATTCTTTTTCCCGTAACGATTACCAAATTTATAAATATATAAATACCTTCTCTATTTCATTTTTAAACAAACTTTGTTTGGTTCTAGGTGTTGTTTCGTCTGTAGTATTTATTTCAAGTTTGTTTAACGATTCCAATAGTTCGTTAATTTTCTTGTTGATGTCTCTGCGAAAAAATTATCGTTTGAATTTTGTATAATTTTTTTTTCTTTATGATTCTTATGCAATTTTAAATTACATTGTTAAAAATGTAACTTACGCTGGTGGTACAAATTTTTGCTTGTCCTTCTTTCTTAATCCCAATTTCTTCTACAGTTTAAATTAACAAATGTACAGTGAAATTTTTGTAAAACTTTGTAAGTAGAAAATTAAGAAAAAAAAATTGAACATATCGGTCTCACCAGTTTGGAATTCTGTTTGAATATGGAAGAATAGTCTTCGACGTTGAATCCAAACGGAATATCATCTGATAAATAAATATTTTAGTCGACAATCAGACAGATATTGTGAAATTTTGTTCTGTACCTTCGTTTCTTCTTATCGCCTTCTCCATAGCTTTACCGTAACTCCTTTTGTCTCGCCTCCATTCTTTTAAAACGTTTTCGTCTCTAAACAGCGATGAAATCATTGCTAGTTTGAAAAAGTGTGTTTCGTTAAAATGAAGAAAAATAAACTCACTTTGTTCTTTGAAGCATCGACGCCTGTTTGGAGAACAATTCTTTTAATTTGGAGAAGCATAGCAAACGATGCTCCATTGGAATATTTGCGCCGTTATTTTTACATCTGAATAAATACGAACAGATAATAAAACACATTAAAATTCAAATACTTTTAATATATCGTGTAAAATAATCATTCTTTAAATTTAATATATATTTTTACTAAATAATTATATATATATATTTACTAAAAAATAGTATATTAACCCTTTGCACTCGAAGACTTTTTTAAGTTTCAAAGGGCTATTGCGAAAACTTAAAGCGTTCTTTTGGAAAGAAAATAAGAAAATTATAAATGTTCACGTTTTCTTATTTATTTGGTTAATTTACTTTTGTTTTAAGATAAAAGTGTTTGAATTGAAAATATAGAATCTAATTAAAAACATAATGTTTGAAGAAAATTTTGCGTGTCGCCGTAGCGGCGCCAGCCGAGTTCAAACGATTAATAAGTATTAATTTGAAAGTATTATTTTGAAATTGTGTCTGTATAAAGTATCGAACAAATTTAATTTTTATAGTTGAAAAAAAATCTGTTTTTGAACGAAAGAAATTTTTATTCCTCGTCTACCTGTTATACATAAATTATTTGCTTATCCTATGTTCTATATTTAATCGTTATTTTCTATTTATTTATTCCTGTATAATTTTCCAAACACGATAACATCCAGTTCGTATCGTTTAACTTGGTCGGATTCAACCGAAATCTCTTTCCATCGTTCGTAACGATATCGAAAATACGTTCAACATTTTTCGTATCGTTTCTATATTTCGTATCGCTTTTTCTCAACGATGTGCTATTTTTTATCTTTACAGGAAGAAGTATTTTTATTTTGTTAGCGCGTTTGCACTCTTTCTCCACCGATCTGCGATAAGTTTTCAAAATTGTTACATTTTTTCTTACATAAAGAGACCTCGGAGATGGACCCATAAGACGTAAAATTTTATCATTTAGTTCATCGATTTCGTTATTCGTATAAATATCTGTCTTGTTCTTAAAATTCTTCGTTGCTTCCAAAAAAGTATGTTTCGTTGTTTCATGTGTATTCTGCGATTTCTTACTAATTTTGGAGTCTATTTTTCTCAAATCGGTATCGTAAAAGGTCTTAGACTTTTTTCCTAACGAATAATCGATGTTAAAAAATGTTGATTTTTCGTTATAGTACCTGTTACCGGGCTTGTAAGATTTTTGTTTCTCCCTTGTCGATACATTTTTGTTCTCTTTCAATGGTATAATTTTCTTCTTATTCTTTCTTGGAGATTGATAACATAAAATTGTGGACAATTTTGGTTCAATTTTATCTGAAATGGTAAATAAGATTGACTATTAAATTTATATTGTTAAAAATCTGTAAATCTGTAAATCTGTAAGAAAGTTATGTTTTTCTTTCAAAAATCAATCAGAATTTTAATTTATCATTGCAGAATTTTAATCTATCATTGCTGAATTTTAATTTATAATTACAGAATTTTAATCTATCATTGCAGAATTTTAATTTATCATTGCAGAATTTTAATTTATCATTGCAGAATTTTAATTTATCATTGCAGAATTTTAATTTATCATTGCAGAATTTTAATTCATCATTGCAGAATTTTAATTTATCAACCCAGAATCATCTATTTTGTAATTATACTGAACAATTTTTTTTTTATCAACCACTAAGTATTTATAAATTTATTTGGACTCGTTCATCAGAATACAGTTACTCGCTTTTTTTTGGTTCCAACCGTTCTTCAGGGTGCACAATATTCCACTCGAACCGTAAGAATTCCAAAATGGCCGCACAACCGGAAGCTAGGATATCTTTTGGCGGCGAGATAAGTGGGTTTTGCGTCACCTGAAGGGTTTTCAGATTTGGCAGGGTGCCTGGAATATCACACAAACGATCTAGTGATTATACAAAATTCTTTTTTCCCTCAATAAACTTAGATAAATAGAATTCTACTGTATTAAATTCAGAAATACCTATTATTTATTCACATATTATTATAATACCCATTATTCATTTATATACTATTATAGTACCTATTATACATTTATATACTATTATAAAACTTATTTTTTATTTGTATATCATTATAATATCTATTATTCATATTTTCTTCACGAATTATGCATTCAACGATTATATCATTAATACAAATCCTTCAAAAAGCGATAAAAAAATAAATAAATAAAAGAAACGAAAGATATTTATGCGAAGCTTACAAAATTCTATATATTATTATAAAATTTATTTATTTATATATCATTATATTTATTATTCGTCTTTTCTTCACGAATTATGCATTCAGCCATTATTTTATTAATACGAATCCTTCGAAAGATGAAAAAAAAAAAAAATAAACAAAAATAAAAGAAAGATATTTAATTGAAGCTTACAAAGTTCCAATGGCAGATTTTCCACCTTGTTTCCTTGAAGCAAAATCGTTTCTAAGCACCTGTGTCCCTTGATACTTGCTGGCAAAAAAGTAAGTTGATTATTTCTAACATCCAACCACTCCAAATATTTTAAACAAGCAAAAACTTCTTCAGGAAGCTCGGTTAAATTATTGTTCGACAGATACATCATCTAGAAACAAGGAAAATATATTTCAATTTTCAATTTTGTGCTGAAATTTCTGTGCGACTACTCGAAGAACTAAAATACCCTCAATTGCGAAAAGTTGTTCAATATTTCAATGGGAAACTGTTTTAAGTCGTTGTTAGAAAAATCCGCGAATGTTTCGTTACAAACGGGTTCTCTCTTCTTCACTAATGGCGGCAAGTGTTCGCTGCTTTTCGAAGACGTTCGAGATTTCTTCAGTGTCGTGGAAGAAGCTTCGGAAGCACTATCCGAAAAAGTATCCTCGATATATGGCGGGCTTTGATCATTTTCATTTGCATCCTTTGCGTGGTTTATTTCTATTTCTACAATCAAAAATGGAATAGAAATTTTTTCAATATCTTTAACAACGGCTTTTCTTTTTTCTTCTCGCTAATCGTAAGTTCCTAAATGCGCTCTATTATAATTTTTCAATTGGATTTTAAGAAAGTTTTTATTAATCACCTGAGTCTTCGATTCTTGCGTCGATAAAATTTGATGGGATATTATTATTCGAAGATGGCGCATCCTCGAAAATGTTACACATAACGTTCTCTCCAAAATCAATATCAAGAATGTCGAAATTATCATCTGTACCGTACGCGTCCTCCATTTTGTCCAAAACTCGCGAGGGACGCGGATACGATTCGCTTGCGATACTAAATTTCCGGCTATCGTCATTCTCTTTCTATGAATAATTGCGTAATAAAATTGTATAATATAATATGATATTTATCTAAATATAAATTAAAGACACGAAATAGTTACGGATTCCTCCAGCGTAAAAGAAAATCGACTTATTTACTTTTTAAGTGTTTCACTGCGCTGCTTGATACAGAGATCGTTACACTTTTTATTAATACAGCAGAAATATAGGTATACAAAATTTAGGTAAATTATGAAAATAATAGCATATAGAAATGAAAATAAAAATAATTCTGTGCCATTGATATGATTGCTTAATTTCTGAGTTTACTTATTACATGTACATTCTTTACAGCGAAAGAATTAATAAGCTATTTCTATAATTATGAAAAAGAGAAAACGTAAAATAGGAATGAATCAATAAAAATCTATTAGTTAGCTATTAGTTAGCAAAAAAGAAGAAAAGAAAAAATTAAGTCTATTCGACCAAAGTACCGTATTAGTTAGCAACAAAAAAAGAAAAAATTAAGTCTATTTAACAAAAGTACCCTATTAGTTAGCAAAAATAAAAATAATTAAATCAATTTGACTAAAGTACCCAAAGTAGCAAAAAAAAAAAGAAAAAATTAAGTCACTTTAACAAAAGTACCCTATTAGTTGGCAAAAATAAAAATAATTAAGTCAATTTGACAAAAGTACCCTATTAGTTAGCAAAAAAATTAAGAAAAAATTGAGTCAATTATATAAACGACGCCAAAAGACAGATAAATAACTGAGAATGATAAATAATTGTTGGCTACCTGAGACTCTTCGTCTGACACGTTCTCTTCGTTGGTGGTTAAGGAAGTTTGTTCGGTAACCTGTTTCTCCTCCTCGTTCTTCGCGTTTTCAACGCTTTGGTGAATCGACAGGAACTTCTTACCACTCGTTTCTGCGCCGATTCCGTAATACAGCGTCAACAGATCCTTGGCCAAATCAGACATGACGCGTAACAAACTTATTTCAAGCTTTTGCAAAAGAGAAAGCTATCGCTGGAAGTTGAGGGCGATGGTTCAACAATGTTCAACTGCATCGATTGTAATTCCTGTTTATTCATTGCCCGGGTAACGCGGATTAGACAGAACGAGTCGATAAGATATACATTTCTTTTTACCAACTAATAGGATACTTTTTTCAAAATCAGAATTATACGATGGATAGTATTCCGATTTTTATTGATTCATTCCTATTTTATGTTTTTCTTTTTTTTTTCACAATTATAGTAATAGTTTGTCAATTCTTTGGCTATGAAGAATGTGTATATACGCTCTCAGAAATTAAGCAATCGTATCAATGGCACAGAATTATTTTTATTTTCATTTTTATATGCTATTATTTTCATAATTTGCCTAAATTTTGGAGCACGAATTATTTTACACGGATCGATAAATTATTACACGCTGGAATCACGCGTGATAATTTTGCAATAATTAGAATATTTATTACGCATCGATTATTCTCAATTTATGGCCATCGATAAACATAATTTTCAGTGGCTAGCTACCAAATCTTATCGCAAAAACGTAAAAATATTTTAACCCAACTCTGCATCGAGAACTATTATTACAAATGTGCAAATATAGCTTTATCTTGCAGAATGTTTATAAATTATCGTATTTAATGTCGCAATAAATCGTTGAGAGTATTAATTCATTAGAAAAGTGTGAAAATTAATAAATAGTAGACTGTTGTGACAGAAGATCGTAGATCAGTAGATCGTAGATCGTAAGATCATTCATGTTTTTCGAGTATCCTTTCGAAGATGGCGAGAAGTTACTGAACAGGAAGGCTCGACAAACATCAATTACGTCGAAGAAAGAGTTAAAACAAAGATTATTAGAAGAATGGAAGCGTATCACGCAAAGTTACTTACAAAATATTACAACAAACATGCCAAATCGATTACAACGTGTAATTAAACGAAACGGCTACCCGACAAAATATTGATAACTTAAAAATTCGTATAACATAAATGTAATTTTTATGTAAAATCATTGTAGAAAATTAAATCTCCGAATATTTATGCGATGTACGAGTAACACATTTCCTAATAATAAAATTCCAAAATAAATAAAACTTGTGTTATCTTCAGGAAGAATACATACTGTATTTATAGAAAATTTCATATAAATAATAAAATTTTTCATTATCGCTTAATTCATTTGGATGAATTCGTTTGGATGAATTTGGATGAATTCGTATTGAGTATCACTATCGAATGATCTAAAAAAAGATATCTATATAATTTCATTCTTATTAAATAATGAATTTAAAAGTAATACAATTTTATTAAATGTTAAAATAAAAAAAAGATTCATTTTCATAAAAGGGTGTGTTCTTCTGTATGGTGCAATTTTTACAAAAAAATTTGTTCTACTGCAATATGTTAAAAAGTAAAGGACTGTTCAGAGTTACTACGCCCACCCTGTATAAAGACGTAACAAAAGAGAATCTGTTTACATCTGTTAACTTTACCAACTTCGGTGGTTAAATTGTACATAATTCCAAAACTCACCACTCTAAATCGTAGAGGGCATAACAAAACGTCTAATTTTTTACACAATCGGTATTTCAGCACCTGGGACACGAAGTCCCATAAGATGTTAGGGAGGTACAGAATAGACCTAACATCTTATGGGACTTCGTACGATACAAGAGCACACGCCCTATTATGAAAATAAACTCGAAATAGAAAAAAGGCAGTTCGAAAGGATTAAATAGGAACGCATAAATAATGGTTCGATAACGTTAAGCAATATTAATAATAATATCTGAAGACCGGATGAGCGGAGCAGTGTATCGTTGAATTTAAAACATTGTACCTTCTATAAGAATATGGAAAAAATGCATGGTTCTATATAAAAAACCTTGACAATTATGGAATCACAAAATAAAACAATGTTCGTAAAAAGATTTTCTTCTCTTGTTAGATGTTCCCTTTAAAGTAACGCAACTTCGTCCCAGAGTATTTTCATACAACCATAAGTAATAGAGATATTTAAGTATGTTTACTTAAACGTCCCACCCTGTATATGCCAGGCTATTTTAATTTACGTAATTTCATACCTACGTTTAGTTTTAATTCTAACCACTGTTAATGCTGCAATCTTATTCCATGCTGAAACGGCAACATTGAGAGCGACACTAAAATGGTAAGGGGGCACGCGTGCCCCCGAGACCCTGGACAAAAAAAAGCATTGGATGGTAGGTCTATTCTGTACCTCGTCTGTGACAAAACGTCTAATTTTTTACACAATCGGTATTTCAGAACCTGGGACACGAAGTCCCATAAGATGTTAGGTCTATTCTGTACCTCGTCTGTGGTGTTAATAAGAATCTGCTTTACTATACAACCATAACTTCTCGTCACCTTCAACTCTTAGTTAACCTAACCTCGCACAGAGCGCGCTTACCGAGGAATAACCCGAGCCAGGTATTTTGTATTGGTTATTCCGTGTTTCGAGCGCCCTGTTGGTCTAACCAAGCTGTCGTGTTTCTGGTTTAATTTTTTTTTTCGTAATAAAGGAAACCTCGGTTTAATTTTCAAGCAAAATGTCCGATTCGGAGGCGAGCAATTTATCGGACAACGAGAGCGACCGAGGCGGTGGTGGCAGCGAAAGCGATCAAGAGGAGAACCACTCGCTGAAATCCGCAGCTGGCAGCGATGCTGGCAGCGTTGGGGAGAGATCGCGTAGCGTGTCTCGCAGTAGAAGCCCGTCTCGATCGCGATCAAGAAGTCCATCGAGGTGGCGATCACGATCTCGATCAGCGTCCGGGTAATTAACAATTATTCTTTTTATGTATTTTGTAATTTATCGAACTCCTATGATCGGTGAACGATTATATAAAATCGTTGCAATTGGTTGGTTGGAATTTGTTGGCACGGTTGTATTAATCAATTTTAAGATGGTTTTCCATGGTAGTTTTCTGTAAAACTTTTCTAGTTTTAAGTTTTCTAAGGCGCTTTACTAGTTTTAAGTTTTCTACGGTGCTTTTCTAGTTTTAAGTTTTCTAAGGCGCTTTACTAGTTTTAAATTTTCTAAGGCGCTTTTCTGGTTTTAAGTTTTCTAAGGCGCTTTACTAGTTTTAAGTTTTCTAAGGCACTTTTCTTGTTTTAAGTTTTCTAAGGCGCTTTTCTAGTTTTAACTTTTCTAAGGTGCTTTACTAGTTTTAAGTTTTCTAAGGCACTTTTCTTGTTTTAAGTTTTCTAAGGCGCTTTTCTAGTTTTAACTTTTCTAAGGTGCTTTACTAGTTTTAAGTTTTCTAAGGCACTTTTCTTGTTTTAAGTTTTCTAAGGCGCTTTTCTAGTTTTAACTTTTCTAAGGTGCTTTACTAGTTTTAAGTTTTCTAAGGCACTTTTCTTGTTTTAAGTTTTCTAAGGCGCTTTTCTAGTTTTAACTTTTCTAAGGTGCTTTACTAGTTTTAAGTTTTCTAAGGCACTTTTCTTGTTTTAAGTTTTCTAAGGCGCTTTTCTAGTTTTAACTTTTCTAAGGTGCTTTACTAGTTTTAAGTTTTCTAAGGCACTTTTCTTGTTTTAAGTTTTCTAAGGCGCTTTTCTAGTTTTAACTTTTCTAAGGTGCTTTACTAGTTTTAAGTTTTCTAAGGCACTTTTCTTGTTTTAAGTTTTCTAAGGCGCTTTTCTAGTTTTAACTTTTCTAAGGTGCTTTACTAGTTTTAAGTTTTCTAAGGCACTTTTCTTGTTTTAAGTTTTCTAAGGCGCTTTTCTAGTTTTAACTTTTCTAAGGTGCTTTACTAGTTTTAAGTTTTCTAAGGCACTTTTCTTGTTTTAAGTTTTCTAAGGCGCTTTTCTAGTTTTAACTTTTCTAAGGTGCTTTACTAGTTTTAAGTTTTCTAAGGCACTTTTCTTGTTTTAAGTTTTCTAAGGCGCTTTTCTAGTTTTAACTTTTCTAAGGTGCTTTACTAGTTTTAAGTTTTCTAAGATGGTTTTCTAGTTTTAAGTTTTCTAAGGAACATTACTAGTTTTAAGTTTTCTATAAGGTATTTTTCTAATTTTAAGTTTTCTAAGGAACTTTTCTAAGGCAGTTTTCTACTTTAGAGTAGATATTCGTTTATTATTTTTGTTCGCATTAAGAGCTTTCGAGGAGAGCATGAAAGCGGCAATATCTCGGATCCTAATTGCGGTATCTCCACTCCAGAAACGCTGTGTGACATAGATTTTTTGTGCGAATATCTAGCATGTTGGAAGAAATAGAATGTTAATTTTTTTCTGTACTTGATATTGAAACATTACACGACGTTGTATTATGTGTAGTATAACCTATTACTCGGTAAGAATATTTCTCAGGAATTAATAGAGTTTATTAAATTTGTAGTTCTGAGGATGGGAGAGGAGATGAAGCAGAGGAAGCAAGATCCGGCGATGAAGAGATGGTGGAGCCTGAGGAGGAGCCAGAGGGTAAAACAAGCATAAATAATTGAGGAACGCGATGTATAAATTCTTTGTATCGTATCTTATAATTTCTTTTAATCTAGGAGAGGATTTGGATGGAAGCAGCGAATACGATGAGGAAGAGGAAGAGGAAGACGATGACAGGCCTCGGAAGAAAAAGAAAAAGGACAAGTATCGTGATTTCATCATAGACGAAGCTGAGGTGGATGACGAAGTTGAAGATGACGATGAATGGGAAGAGGGTGCCCAAGAAATTGGCATCGTTGGAAACGAAGTGGACGAATTGGGTCCTACTGCTAGGGACATTGAAGGCAGACGTAGAGGCACCAATCTTTGGGAGTAAATATCTTGAACATCTTTAAACCTTTCAACCCTGTTTGTTCTTAAGCTAATTAAAATATTTTTTCCCAGTTCCCAAAAAGAAGATGAAATAGAAGAGTATCTAAGAAAGAAGTATGCAGACGAGTCTATCGCGACTCGTCATTTTGGCGATGGCGGCGAAGAAATGAGTGACGAAATCACTCAACAAACTTTGCTGCCAGGCGTGAAAGACCCGAATCTGTGGATGGTGAAATGTCGCATCGGAGAAGAAAAGTCCACGGTACTTTTGTTGATGCGTAAATTCATAACGTACCAATTTTCAAGTATGTAAAAATACAATCACGTTAAACTTTTGCTTCAAATTAATTGTACGTGAAAATGGTCCTAATTTTGTGATTTATTTTCAGACGAGCCTCTTCAAATAAAATCTGTAGTTGCTCCTGAAGGAGTAAAGGGTTACATATACATAGAAGCGTACAAACAACCGCACGTGAAAGCCGCCATCGAGAACGTAGGAAATTTAAGAATGGGTATTTGGAAACAGCAGATGGTACCGATCAAAGAAATGACCGACGTGCTACATGTAGTCAAAGAACAAAGTGAGTTTATTTTTCTTCATTTTATCGAAACACACTTTTTCAAACTAGCAATGATTTCATCGCTGTTTAGAGACGAAAACGTTTTAAAAGAATGGAGGCGAGACAAAAGGAGTTACGGTAAAGCTATGGAGAAGGCGATAAGAAGAAACGAAGGTACAGAACAAAATTTCACAATATCTGTCTGATTGTCGACTAAAATATTTATTTATCAGATGATATACCGTTTGGATTCAACGTCGAAGACTATTCTTCCATATTCAAACAGAATTCCAAACTGGTGAGACCGATATGTTCAATTTTTTTTTCTTAATTTTCTACTTACAAAGTTTTACAAAAATTTCACTGTACATTTGTTAATTTAAACTGTAGAAGAAATTGGGATTAAGAAAGAAGGACAAGCAAAAATTTGTACCACCAGCGTAAGTTACATTTTTAACAATGTAATTTAAAATTGCATAAGAATCATAAAGAAAAAAAAATTATACAAAATTCAAACGATAATTTTTTCGCAGAGACATCAACAAGAAAATTAACGAACTATTGGAATCGTTAAACAAACTTGAAATAAATACTACAGACGAAACAACACCTAGAACCAAACAAAGTTTGTTTAAAAATGAAATAGAGAAGGTATTTATATATTTATAAATTTGGTAATCGTTACGGGAAAAAGAATAGGTTGTTTAAATGGTTTCTGATTAAATGATTCTCATGCATTTCCTTTGAAATTTTAGATACTACAATTCCAAAGTGAAATTAAAAACTTGCGAAAATACAATGACGTCGCAACGGTGTCGTCGAAAACTTAAATAAATTGCAACGTTTCTAATCAAATCATCGATCATATTCCAAATATAATCGGTATCGATTTTTGACTACACCAGGAGTATCAGTCTTGACATGTTTATTTAAATAAATCAATAGTAATCACATATTGTTTCAATAGTGTTAATTACACGTGTGTACGTTACTTAAAAATACACGACGAGATAACTGGAAATATTATTGTACGCACGTCTTTCTTTTCCTTTTTTTTAATTATTTAAACAGCATAAAAAAAAAAAAAAAA